>CAUYQU010023405.1:0-21436 GCA_963574635.1 Cheracebus regulus | reverse complement strand
AGGACTTTCTGTTCCCCTTCTTCTATGAGATAATGGTATCTGTTCCTGTGAATGATGTAGGACAAAGATATATATACTAACTATGTGCACAATAAAGTTGCTGTTTAAGCATTGCTGTTTAAGCATTGCTTATTCAGTCCTCCAGACCCTGCTTGCCTGTCTACTTTTTCTTCCGCGCACTCCCCTATTCAGATTGGGACCCTCTTGCTGGCCAAGAGTCCCCGGCAGACGTGCTGGCCTCTCGGGAACCCAGATGGGATAGTGGCTCACACCTGTAATCCCAGCACTTTGGGAGGCCAAGGCAGGTGGATCACTTGAGGTCAGGAGTTCGAGAACAGCCTGGCCAACATGGTGAAACCCCATCTCTAATAAAAATACAAAAAATTCCCAGCTACTCTGGAGGAGAATTGCCTGAACCCAGGAGGCAGAGATTGCAGTAAGCCAAAGTTGCACCACTACACTCCAGCCTGGGTAACAAGTGAAATTCTGTCTCTTTAAAAAAAAAAAAAAAAATTAAAACCATAAAAAGTATTTTCTCTAACCACAATGGAATAAAACTAAAAACAGAAGTAAAACTGGAAAACACACACATATGAAAATTAAACAATATACTCTTGATGAATGGGTCAAGGAAGAAAATTTAAAGAAAATTAGAAAAATACTTTGGAACAAATGAAAATTACAATGTACAGGAGGCTGAGGCAGGAGGATTGCCTGGGCCTGGGAGGCAGAGTTTGCAATGAGCCGAGATCATGCTACTGCACTCCAGCCCAGGCAACAACAGAGTAAGAGCCCATCTCCAAAAAATAAAAAAAAGAAAAAGAAAATCTGTAACACACCAAAACTTATGGGACGCAGAGGAAGCAGTGCTCAGAGGGAAATTGGTGGCTATACGTATATTTAAAAAGAAGAATAATCTCAAATCAATAATCTAATTTTACACCTTGAGGAAAAAGGAGTGAAAACTAAACCCAAAGCTAGCATCAGGAAAAAATAATTAAGATTAGAGATAAATGAAACAAAAAACCAAAGAAATAGAAGAAATCAGGAAAATGAAAAATTTATTCATCTTTGAATAAACAAAACTGACCAAACGTTACATAGACTGACCAAGTGAAAGAGAGAAGACGTAACTAAAATCAGACATGAATTTTTTACTACTGACTTAAAAAAATTAAAATGATGATAATAAAATACTATGAACTGACAAATTAGATAGCTTAGATGAAATGGACAAATTCCAAAGAAAACGCAAATTACCTAAAACTGACTGAAGAAATATAAAATTACAACAGACTTAAAGTGAAGACACTGAATCAAAAATATCCCAACAATAGGCCCGACATGGTGGCTCATGCCTTTGGGAGGCCAAGGTAGGCAGAGTGCCTGAGGTCGGGAGTTCGAGACCAGCCCGGCTAACATGGTGAAACTGCATCTCTACTAAAAATAGAAAAATTAGCTGGGCATGGTGGTGTACACGTGTAGTCCCAGCTACTCAGGAGGCTGAGGCAAAAGAATCGCTTAAACCCAGAGGCCAGAGGTTGCAGGGAGCCCTAGAGGTTCCAGGGAGCTGAGATAGCGCCACTGCACTCCAGCCTGGGCGACAGAGAGAGACTCCACCTCAAAAAAAAAAAAACCTCCCAACAATGAAAAAGGTGGAACCAAGTGACTTCACAAGTGAATTCCCAAAATTATTTATTTATTTACTTATTTTCTTATTTATTGACAGAGTCCCTCTCTGTCATCAAGGCTGGAGTGAAGTAGTGCGATCTCAGCTCATTGTAACTTCCATCTCCGAGGTTCAAGTGATCCTAGTGTCTCAGTCTCCTGAGTAGCTGGGACTACAAGTGTGTCCCACCATGTCCAGCTAAATTTTTGTATTCTTAGTAGAGACCGGTCTCACCATGTTGCCCAGGCTGGTCACGAACAGCTGAGCTCAGGCAATCTGCCTACCCCAGCCTCCCCAAGTGCTAGAATTACAGTAATGAGCCACTGCACCCAGCCTTCACCAAAAAATTTAGGTAAGAATTAATACCAATTCTTCTCAAACTCTTCTAAACAATAAAATATTTTTATAGGGAATATTATATAGGGAATATTTCCTAACATGTTCTATGACACCTATTCGAGATCAAAGCCAGACAGATACCACAAGAAAAGAAAATTAACTTCTATGAATATGGATGCAAAATCTCAGCAAACTGCTAGCAAACCAAGTCCAAAAATATACTAAAAGAATTACATTGACCAAATAGGATTTATCTCAGTTTTATCCAGGAATGTAAAAGTTGTTCAACATTAGGAAAATTAATCAAATAACTGATTGAAGAAAAAAGATTAGCACAGTAGATACAAAAAAGGCATTTGAAAAAATCCAATACACTTTCATAATATAAACTCTAAGAAAACTAGGAACAGAAAAAAAAAATCTTCAACATGATAAAGGGCATGCATTAAAAAAAAAAAACCTGACAATATCACACTCAAAGCTTTTCCCCTCTGATCAAGAACAAGACAATGATGTCTGCTTTCACCACTGTAATTTAACATTGTACTAAAAATTCTAGACAGAGCAATTAGCCTAAAAAAATGAAACAAAAGGCATCCAAATTGGAGAGAGACTAGTAAAGCTGTATCACTTATAGATGATATGATCCTATTCATAGAAAATCGCAAAGAACCCGCATGAAAGCTACTAGAGCTAATACATGAATTCAGAAGAGTTTTAGGGTATGAGATCCACATGCATAAAGCAGTTGTGTTTATATACACAATACAATAAAGTAATTGAAAAGGAAATTAAACAATTCCACTTACAATAGCATCTAAAAGAGTAAAATGCCCAGATATAAATTTCAGCAAAAAGGTAAAAGACTGTATACTGAAAACTACTAACAGCATCAAGAAAGTGAAAAGGCAATATACAGAATGGAAAAAAATATCTGAAAATCATGTATGTCATAAAGGTTTAATATTCAGAATATAGAAAGATGTCCTATAGCTCAACAGCCAAATTAAAAAATGAGCAGGCCGGGCGTGGTGGCTCACGTCTGTAATCCCAGCACTTTGGGAGGCCAAGGTGGGCGGATTACGAGGTCAAGGGATCGAGACCATCCTGGCCAACACGGTGAAACCCCGTCTCTACTAAAAATACAAAAAAATTAGCCAGGCGTGGTGGCATGCGCCTGTGGTCTCAGCTACTCGGGAGGCTGAGGCAGAAGAATCGCTTGATCCCAGGAGGTGGAGGTTGCAGTGAGCCGAGACTGTGCCACTGCACTCCAGCCTGGGTACAGAGCAATACTCCATCTCAAAAACAAAAAAAAAAATGAGCAAAGTAGTTGAACTGACATTTCTCCTAAGAAGATCTACAAACGGCCAAAAAGCACAGGAAAAAGATGTCAACATCATTAGTCATTAGGGAAATGCAAAACCACAAGGAGATAGCACTACACATCTACTAGGTTGATACAATTTTTTTTTTTTTAAAAAAAGGAAAATAAATGCTGATGAAGAGGCAGAAATACTGGGACCCTCTGGCATTGCTGGTGGTATAGACATTATGGAAAATAATTCGGTGGCTCATCAAAACTTGAAATGCAGAATTATCATATGACCCAGAAATCCCACACCTAGGTACATACCCAAAATAATGAAAACAGGGATTCAAATACTCATATGCCAACGTTAAGTACAGATCAAAACAATTCAAGTGTCCAACAGATGGAAGGATAAACAAAATATAGTCTATCCACACAATGTAATCTTATTTGGCCACAAAAAGGAATGAAGTACTGACACATGCCACAACATGGATAAACCTTGAAAACATGCTAAGTGAAAGAAGACAATCACAAAGACCACATATTATATAATTTCATTGATATGACATACCCCAAAGAGGCGAATCCACTGAGACAGGAAGAAAATTCGTGGTTGCTAAAAGAAGGGGGAAATAGGGAGTGAACTGCTAATGTACACAGCTTTAGATAGTGGTAAGACAGATGCACAAAACCCACTGAACTGTACACTTTATAAGGGTGTCCCAGGTGCACTGGTGCATGCCTATAATCCCAGCTACTCGGAAAACTGAGCTGGGAGAACTGGAGTTCCAGACCAGCTTGGGCACAGCAAGATTCTGCCAAAAAATTAAAAATAAAAATAAACCGAAAAGGGTAAACTTTATATCTTAATAAAACTGTTATTTTTTTTAATTCCATGACAGATATAGGCTGTCAGTACGCCCTCTTTCCACGCAGTAACAATGATATGTACTTGACCATTTATTTACAACAATCTTTTGACTACAAAAGAGTCTCATTTCACTGGTAGTTCTTCAAAGCCATGCTGAAAATCACTAGTTTTAGATCAAACTTCCATTTGGACAGATAAATCAACAAATGCTGAACCCCTAAAAGGACAGGAGCTCAACCTCCATGCACAGAGGATATACACAAGAAAAGAAATTCCATGAAGTGTTACAGGAAAGATGAAAATAGAAACACATTAGTGATTTATTTTAAAAATCACCTATTTACTATATCAACAAGAGGAAATCTTATACAAGTATAGTAGTAAAGGGTGAGCTGCAAAAAAATGAAAGTCATCTTTTTAAAATTAAGAAATTAAGGAATGCAGTGTTAGTTCTGTTACTTTTGTTGTTGTTGTTGTTGAGATGGGGTTTCCCTCTGTTGCCCAGGCTGGAGTGCAATGGCATGATCTCGGCTCACTGCGGCCTCCACCTCCCAGGTTCAAGTGATTCTCTTGCCTCAGCCTCCCAAGCAGCTGGCATTACAGCCGTTCGCCACCATGCCCAACTAATTTTTATATTTTTAGTAGAGACAGGGTTTCACCATGTTGGCCAGGCTGGTCTCAAACTACTGACGGCAAGTGATCCTCCCACCTTGGCCTCCCAAAGTGCTGGGATTACAGGCATGTGCCACCGCACCTGGCTGTTACCATTCTTCTTTATATTCTAGATTTGATTATATATATTTGTATACAGAAAGATACATCTCCATACAACACACAGGGAAAAGCTTTATTTAAGCACTGCAAATTCATGACTATAATAAGAAAACCTGAGCTCTCGTCCTAGATAGCAGCTGTGCTCTTGAGAAAGGTACTTACCTCCTCCCAGCTTCCTATTCCTTATTTGCAAAATAAAAGTTTCTAAGACTACAGAATCTGTAATCTTTACTTATGGTAGAGGAAGGCATAACTGCAAGTGAAAATAGGCAAGGATTCTCTATCGACTACGGGGTAAATTTTAAGGAGTCTTAAGTTTCTCTCCTCAAAATGTTCATTGCCAGTCTCTTAACAAGTCTAAATATATGGGGATCAGTGGAAAATAATGATGTACTTTATTTATCTCTCTTTTATTTCATTTTTTGTCCAATTTTATCCCCTTCTGAAAGTTGCCTAACAGGGAAAAACTTCTAATTGTTAGCTTCTTTAATTCTAGTATATTAAGCTGGTTATATCTCTACTGACCAAATGTGGATCCACTTATAATTTCTCATTGTACTGTTTGCTAAGAGTAATATTTTCTCACATTTGGTGACCTTTACATCAATGAAAAACTTTAATTTCACAAAGCTTCTCCTGTCTTTCATATATTATCATATATTAATTATATATTATTATTAATTATCACAGATTTCTGAAAAATATGGCAGATCATCTGGGTAAGAATACTTGCAGGCTTTCAAGAAATCATATTCTGCCGGGCGCTGTGGCTCATGCCTGTAATAGCAGCACTGTGGGAGGCCAAGGTGGGTGGATCATGAGGTCAGGAGCTCGAGACCATCCTGGCCAACACGGTGAAACCCCATTACAAAAAATTAGCCAGGCGTGGTGGCAAACGCCTGTAGTCCCAGCTACATGGTGAAGCCCCTTCTCTATTAAAAATACAAAAATTAGCTGGGTGTGGTGGTATACACCTGTAGTCCCAGCTACTCAAGAGGTTGAGGCAGGAGAATTGCTTGAACCCAGGAGGCAGAAGTTGCACTGAGCCAAGATCGTGGCACTGCACTCCAGCCTGAGTGACAGAGTGAGACTCCGTCTCAAAAAAACAAAAAATCATATTCCATCACTGGGATAATTGCTAATAATCCTTTTGGTAACTTTTGGTAATCTTATTGCTTTACTGAAGTTGGTTCCTCAATTTAAATTACATTAAAAGCATTACTAAGTTACAGCATAAATGTGGCTTCTCTTAAACATATAAAAAGTTAATTCTTTTTATAGAAAAAAACAAAAAACATAATTAACAGAGAAAATTACTTAACAAAAGCTGTGATATGATCCTTTCTTTTAAAAGTGATAATACTAACATCAAAGCATTTTTTCCTGTTACATGTCCACATTGGGGTCAGTATTTTAATCTGAGTTACTTTAAATCCAATGAGGGGACTCAAGTTAGTCCAGTCTGAAAGCTGAGGGAGGAGAAGAAATTACACCTTATCATTCTTAATACCAATAGGTGGGGATGAGGAAACAGTATAATCAATTGATATTAAAACACTAATACATTAGCAAAACTCTCTCAAGATAAAGTCAGAGCTACATTTTTTAAAATACTGAGTCAATAAACACCAAAATACACTATTATTAGCAAAACCAGACATATAGAGTCTTGCATCAACACAACTATGTTTGTTTGTTTATTTGTTTGTTTTGGGATGGAGTCTTACTCTGTCGCCCAGGCTAGAGTGCAGTGGCATGATCTCAGCTTACTGCCACCTCCACCTCCTGGGTTTAATTCTCCTGCCTCAGCCACCTGAGTAGCTGTGATTAGAGGCGCACGCCATCACGCCTGGCTAATTTTTGTATTTTTAGTAGAGATGGTGTTTCACCATGTTGGCCAGGCTGGTCTCAAACTCCTTACCTCAAGTGATCTACCTGCCTGAGGCTCTCAAAGTGCTGGGATCACAGGTGTGAGCCACTGCTCCTGGCCAGTGTTAACTCTTAATAGCAGTTTTCAATGTACTACATGTGTGAAAAAGGGATGGAAAAGCACTGTCACTACAACTTAGACAGTGGCCCAAACACATTTAAAAAATATGTATACATACACACACACACAACACTTAAAAACAGTAAATAGAGCCTAAGCATGATGGTTCGTGTCTATAATCCCAGCACTTTGGGAGACCAAGGTGGGAGGAAATGCTTGAGCCCGGGAGTTCAAGGTCAGTCTGGGCAACATAGCAAGATCCTCTTTCTAAAAAAATTTTTTAAATTAGCCATGTATGGTGCCATGTGCCTGTAGTTCCAGCTACTCAAGACTAAAGTGGGAAAATCACTTGAGCCCAGGTGGTCCAGGCCGCAGTAAGCCACGACTGCACCACCATACTCCAGCCTGGATGACAGAGCGAGACTCTGACTCAAAAAAACATAGCAAATGGTTCTCCAGTGAATAAATTTAGCACTGCTACCACCAAAACTTGTAGAATATCAAAGATAATATAGAAATGGGTGAAGTAACAGATGGTCCAACATGACAGGAGAGTGTTCTACTACTCTGAGAAACATCAGTGGTTCTTAATCAGGAGTTACTTTGCCTCGCTGCAGACCTTTCTTGGTTGTTACAACCGAAGAGAGTCTATCAGTATCTGGTGGGTAGAGGCCAGGGATGCTGCTAACACTGCATAGGACACACAGGACAGCCCACACCACAGAAGACTATCTGGCCCAAAATGTCAATTGTGTCAAGGCTGAGATACCTAACCCACACCCAGAAATATGCTTTTTCTTTTTGGTAAATATTAGTGAATGGAAGATAAGCCCACTGAGTCAATCACATGCTAAGTAGTATTAAAAGACCACAGAACTTTAAAAGGGTGACTTTGGAGGATTATTCCAAAACAATATGATTTATTTATAGTAGACTACATAAAACAGCAACATGAAGGGGGAAAAAAAGCTGTCACGCTATTCATAAACTCTTAGAGACTTACTATTGCTTCATGAAGTGAGCTTTATAAAGAATTTTTTTTCCTCTAAGTTTTAAGGACATAAATTTGAAACCGGAGACCTGAACAATGATCACATTCTCAAACAGTTATTCATTAATATAGCCACTATAAATGCTAAAGCTATTATTTGTATATATATATGATGTATATACATAAGCATAAACATGAAGAAAGGGCAAACCCTCCAGAAACTGAAAAATCAAACATTTTAAAATTCATGCCTTCTGCTCAGTCTGTAAGATTTTGGTTTTTAATGCCCAACAAAAGTAGATTCTGAGAACCAGAGGTTAAAAAAAAAAAAACAAGGAATGTAAAAGTCAGGAAAGTGTCAGATTAGTGTCAGAGATCTTTGTGAGGATGACGCCTTTATCCTCTGCATACATATCCTTATTGCAGTTCACTTGGCAGCAGAATTAGAACTGCTGAAGATAATTTGGTACGTTTTCACCTTTTTTTGTACACTGCAATTATCAATTGTTTACTGTGAGCTTGCTCTGCTCTGTGCAGCGTACCATGATAGGGCAACTGCAAATATTACTTAAATGATTATAACAGCATCTTCCTTGTCCTTTCTTATTTACCAAGATTAAAATGATGATTTTTAAAAAGATTTAATAAACAGTCTGGGCACTGTAAACTCACAAAAATATTAAAATAGTCTTGACTGACAAATGAAAACTTAATTTGGAAGTAATTTTTATGATTTCTTTTAAAACATCTCAATAATCATAGCTGTTTTTTAAATCCAGGTAGGACCCTGAACAAAATGCCTGACTCAGCATTGTTATTTTTCATATACCTGCTAATTACCAGTTTAAATGCTTTAAGTAATCAATTCTAATTGAGCAACCATGTTCATGAGATAAAAATCACCTCTCAAAACGGTAATCAAGAATACTGTGGTTTTCAAAAAGGTAACCTCAAATGTATTTTATTAATTGAAATACTCCCTTATCCTAAAACCCTGCTTAAAAGATTTGTTGCTTGCTATTATCTTAAGTTGCTCTGGACTTCATCAATAGACCTAGTTGTTAAATTCAGGAGCAATGACAACAAATCCCAGGGCAAAGAACTGCTGAGAGTGAGATCCTGAATAATCAGAGATAGATGACAAAAAGGAACCACACCAAATACCCTTTCAAAATTCCATTAAGAATCTGGACACAAGTAAAACAAAGTAAGTACATTTTTACACATCTTAAAGAAAATTCTAATTCTACTCCTCACTAGACCAGGCTTTGCTAAAAAATAAAAATCCAGCAACTTTGAAAAAGAGTGAGATGATGTTACAGGTTTCTGAAAATGAGAAATGATCCTTACTAATTAAGTGCAAAGTGAGGAAAACTGGTTCCATTACCCAGAGATTGTCAGTCACCTGATAAACAGACTTTAAGAACCAAGTGTCATTCTTTAAAAGCCTACGGAACTATATATGCAATTTCTACTTCCTTCACTTGACTTACACAATATTAAGACAGCCAATTTTAAGTTAAATATTTACTTCTGAACCAGTTCTCCTCTTTTTAAAGATGAATTTTTTTTTTTTTTTTTTGGATCCCAGAAAGCATCCACTGAACCTACAATGTTGGCAGATTAGTTTCTCTAAATACCTCAGTTCTGTTGGTTTGAGTTTTCCAAAATCAAATGACTTTTACTCATGTTTTAGTACTCTTGAATTAGGGCAGGTAACTGTTCACAGCTTGACTTCAAGTGAACAGGCACACAAGTACGAGACTCAGTCCTTTCCAGCGCCTACAGCTCTCAATAAAATAAAACAGTGACAGTGTAGCAAAATCTTGGCTATTTGGGGTCCGGGATCATTAATAAAATCCAAAATGTAGGATGTAGTCTCATAGTTCATACGGTTCTCTTTTCAATACACCACTTCCTCCTCTGTTTATTTTTAAACATGACTCTTTAAATGTTTTTAATATATTTTTAACTTCACATTTCAAAAACGTGGTATTATATTTTGTGCATTACTTTTTAATATACAAGTCACACCCAAAGAACAGTTTTTCATTAATTACATATAAACCCTCATATTTCATCTTAATTTAAATTGATGAATGTTTTTATTAATTAAAAAAAACCCTACATCCTTTTAATGGAAACAACTATTTCTACCTGAAAAGTTACAGAAATGCACCCACAAACAACTTCACCAATGGCAAAATTAACCTCAAAATTTTGGTTAAAAAAAATCATAAAGTTACAATAATTCCTATGTTCCTCCAGCTACCAAGGGTCACATGAAAAAATATGTTTTACCCAAATGAACAGTCCTGGAAAACCAAAGAAATATAAGCTAGCTTTATGTTCTTTTCCCCTCTATCCTAAGACTTCAATTTCCACCTTTTATTGAAAGGAAATAAACAGCTAGCTTCCTGTTCAATCACTAGCTTACAGCCAGTCTTTTACACATCACAGAACACAACCCGCCTCCTCCTTTACTTCTCTCAAATGTCTCTTATCTTAATTTAAACTTGTTGAAACATGAGACCATTTTACCACACTAATGCTTTCCTGTGAAATTTATCTTACTTATTTCAACATTAAGAATACAAGAAAAGTCAAGATACCCATAGATTATTTCTTATTCCTAAAATATTTAAATTTAGATAATGAAGACTTAGTACCCATGAAAGTGAAAATCTGATTTGCTAAAATTTAGTAATATTGAAATTCATAGGCAATGGTTTAATCTTCTGTTCTTGCTATTGTATACAACTAGAAAAAGGACGTCACTCCTCTTTCTATTCCAATTACATGAAAACGTAAGACAGCTAACATCGCTATCGATAAAAAGGATTACCTTTTTTTAAAGCTAAATATTACTTTAACCCTATACTTTCTTTTAAAATGGGATGCCTTAGCAAAACTAAGCTAGATGAATTCTTTTGTGCTTGAATGAACAACAGGAAAGCAAAGCCTCCAGGCCTTTGGGGAGGAACCTTGTCCCTGCAGCCCTGCTCTGATGTGCTTGGGAGATAAGGCTCCATAGTGACACTTAAGGAAAGGCCTGTTCACATTTGAATTTCTGCATTCCTCAAGAACAATTCATGGCAATAACTAACTTTGCAGAAGAGCTACATGAAAGCTTTGGCCAATGAATGAGGGTCATCTGCTCTTTATCACAAGGGTAAACCTCATCCTGGCCAGTTTCTAACCTTTTAACCCTGTGAATTCCTAATTTACACATGAATAATAGAATTCTTGCCTAGAATGCAACTTTCAGCTTCTAGTTCCTAAGTTTAGAAACCAAGACTTGATTGCCTGTGTGTTAAAAATCTAAAACTTGCACAGATTAGTTTTAGATTTCCAGGTGCTGTACTACTGTGCTTCTGTACAACCAAAAAAAATATGCTTACTGACAAAATTCTTGACTAAGAAAAAGAACACACTTGTACCCTGCTGCTATCAATACCTAAAAAAGAACTAGCTTTAAAAACAAGGGGGAAAAGAAAACCAGAATGTCCACTTAATGCCTATTATCTTCCTGTTTAATATATATACATATCTCTGAACACAGGCTAAATGGATTTGAACCTCCATCATCTAAACTTATTTCTTAGATTTCACAATTTTGTTAATTTAAAAAATACATAAAATATAAAAATACTTCACCATAACAGCCTGCAAAATGATTCACATGTAATTTTTTATCATTAGTGATAATTTCTAGATACAAAAATCTAAGATATTTTAAAAGCCAGTTCTGACATTTTGTTTGTTACACCTATCACACACCATTCAGATTTTATTTATGAAGTTAGAAAGCTCTGTATTTTTCCAAAAGAGTTTCTGGAAGCCCTAGAATTCTGTCAGGCTTCTCAGGAGGTCCTGGAAACAACGTACGGTTATGACAAATGCTTCATCTTCTCATGGGCTATCTGGACACCTCCACTACTTACTCCCTATCCTGGAAAGATAAGTTACAGTTCCTGGATATGAAAACACAAGATTGTAAAAACCCCCAAGGTGGAAAAATTACAACTCTATAGAACAAGTTTACAATGGACAAAAATTGAATGAACAGAATATAAGCATAAAAAGCACACTAGCTTTAAAACAGGACTATACAGAAAAACCATTACTCCATGAAAAAAATAATTACTGGCCAATGATTACAGGGAGGGAGGGAGGGAGTTGGGCAGGCAGGCACAGTGAGGGGAGGGAAGGGACAGGAACAAGAGAAGGAGGGAGGGGTAGGAGGGTAGGGAGAAAGGAGAGAAGGGAGGAAGGTGAGGAAGGAGAATGGGAGGGGCAGGGGAGGGAAGAAAAGGACAGGAGGAAGGAGGAAGGAAGGGGGAAGGGGGAGGGAGGAAGGAAGGAAGTAGGAAGTGGAGGGAGGTAAGGGGGAAGGAAGGGAGAAAGGAAGGAAGGAAAGAAGAGAGAGAGGGAGGGAGGGAGAGAAGGAAAGAAAAGGAAAGGAAAAATCAGAAATCCTCTCAGGTTTATGCTATTCTTTGGCAAGGGTGGGAGTGTGGCTAGAACTGCAAAGCTCTGATTTTTCTGATGTATCAATACAGAAATATCTGTTTGCAATTTATTTTCTACAATTAATCATTATTGCAGAAGAAAATAAATTACTAATATAAGGGTGGCATAAATGTGACCATGAACTGTTAACAGTAAAGTCACCTAGGAAATTCCTGCCAACAGCTTCCTAAATTTCAATTGTATAGAACTTGAGACAGCTATTTCCTAAAAATTATGCTTTTTTTTTTCTTCTTAAAGAGATGGGAGTCTCACTATGTTTCCCAGGCTGGACTCAAATTCCAGGGCTCACGGAATCTTCCTGCTTCAGCCTCCTTAATAGCTGGGATTACAGGCTAACCACCAGCCCAGCTAAGATTATGCCTTTATCTCAAGAACTCCATCTATCCATTACTCAACTTGTAAATGATCAATTTGTAAGTATAGTGCAAAATCTACCTTTTGTGGATTAACCAAAGCATGTGGGTAGAATGCCTTAAACCTTTTTTTTTTTTTTTTTTGTAAGCAGGTTTTCATTTTTCCAAAAATTGCACCAAGCAAAGCTCTAGCTGATGTGGGTGTGTTGGTTAGGCCTTAGCAGTGCTGCCCTCACTATGTGCTCACTGGACAGCAGCACAACCCCAAGAAAAGGATGATTAAATGCCTTAAAACATTTTAGGATTCAATTTTGCTTTTCAAGATTTAGTCTATTAATCTTGAGACCTGTGTGTTTCATCACCTGAAAAAGGTGTAATGCCTCAGTGGGAACAAGGAGTTCAGTACCTGTCCTCGGCCCATCTTTACACTCAACAGTTACAGGTCAACCACCAAGCAATGGATCACTTGAGCAAATGGTTGATCTGATGGGGTTGTTAACAGAAAAGAAATGATTAGATAGCAAACTTTATGGCGAAGGAGAAAAGTGAGGAGATCTGGGTTTAAATCCATTAGCCATAATATGGAAATGGTCTTAATCTCTTTCCCTCCCAGCAGGAAAAGACTAGGAATACTTCAAAGGCTTAAAAGAGAGTGACCAATGCCCTCTCCTACAATTAAAAGGCAACATGGGTGATCCAAAAGCAGTCAGAGAAATGGAAGGTTGGGCTGTAAGAAAGATTTAGTACTCAAGAGCCATCTGCAAAGCAGAAAAAATTTGCTTGCAATTGTTTTCATTACTTACAAATTTCCATAAGATTAAATTTTAGAACAACTTTTGTTGCGTTGGCCAAACTTCTACATCCAACTCTTCATATTGCGTGAAACACTTAAAATTTTTATAGTCACCTCTACAAGTTTTATTTTACTTGATGTTCTAAACTTAACTTCTGTTCTCAATTACTCATTTGAATTTATATTTGTCTTTTTTTTCCAACTTCTCTATATGCCTCAGCATCAACTATTATCTCCAGTAAAATTCTTAATATAAGCATGACTTGGAGGTTATTATATTAATCAAGTAAGAAATCATCAAAATGTAGCAATGAAAATTGTCAACCACCAAAAACTTAAACACTTACTTGATAAGGAAAGATGAGCTTTTTGACTAAGAATGGCTCCATATTTGTTCACTGCCAAGCACTGATAAAATCCTTCATCGGACTGCTCTCCTCGTCTGCCTTCCACCTCGCTGATGTATAAAGAGCCGTTAGAAAGAACCTCGATTCGTTTATTTTCAGACACTTTTGCTCCGTTTTTCAACCATGTGACCTTAATAGGAACTTCTCCGTGAGCCTGGCAATCTAAAACGACTGGGTCCTTTCTTGTGACAGTTACATCCTGTGGTTCTTTTATAAAAAACAGTTCGCTAAAGCACCACACTCCTATAAGGAAAAAAGGAGAACGGCACATCCAGAATTATAGGCATAAAATGATTCCTTAACACACGACTGTAAAACACGTATTCAGGGTACAATAAGACAAAGTTTAACAAATCTTATTAGTTAACTTACAAACACCCTAATGAACCAATCTAAATTTTGGCAAACCCTTTCAACAAGTCAGAGAAATCACTTTTTACATCTTCACTAAAAGCACAGGGAAGATTTCAATAACTTCTATTCCATGTATGAATTCTGTTCTCAAGTTCCTCGCTGGAGTTTCAAAATCATCAGGAAAACTCATGAGCACAAGCTGTTTGCTACTTTTACAAGCTTGTCAAAAAGATCTTGAACAGAGTAAGTCGTAAAAGTCTAATTTTACAAGAAATCATTAGCAAAACTCCAACTCTGTGAACAAGCAAGTTTATTTCCTTGTCCCTTGAAGTGTTTTTGGAACCCTTGGCACCTACTCCTTTGGGAACTGCGTTTATCTTTTGTGACAAATTACAAGTTTGCATTTTTCTATCTGCCCTTTTACAGCAGGGACTTTGTCTCCTCTCCTTGAAAGAAATCCATTTACTTAATTTCTGCAGAGCAAGCTAGGTATTTAAAAGACAAACAATAGACTTTGAAAAGTTGGTAACTCTTGCGGCTTGTACTCAGTGGGTGATCGGATTAGGAAACTTTTATTTCACTTTTTTAGAACTACCAACTGTTGGAAAAAATGCGTGACTAATTGGTCCTTACTGTCTAATAGGGATAGGAGATTGCTTAATCAACCAATACACATTTTTATCAGAGCAGAGGAAAGGCTTTATCCTAAGCATATATACATCGCCCCTGGCCCCCGCGAGGATAAAGCATTCGATGACCAACTAATACTCTGTCACCTCCTGCATTTAGTGCACAGGCCTTAAAGGCTTGCGTATTGATTGGGAGCGAATGGAGTATGGGGGGTGGAGGGGGGGCGGGTGGGGGAGAGTTGTTTCATCTTCCTCCGGATCGTTTTGGATCCTTGACTCCAAATCCCCAGGAACGATTTGTTTCTCCTCAAGGCAGGTCCTCAGAATCCTCACTCCTCAGGGCTCCCGTAAGGTACGACCAGGAAGAAGCGAGCCACCCTAACAGCCCAGCGCTGAGCGGGGACCACTCCGGAAGGCGCCCATTGTGTTCCTAAGCCACATCTGACTTTGATCCTCTTTTCAAGCCTAACAGAAACTAACCACTCGAGAAAAACTCTGGCGTTTGTAACTTGCAAATAAATAACCCTTTCTCCTGAACACCTCTCCTACCGTCACCCCAAGTACTTTACACTTTTATCTCTTTTAGGAAAAATGAGTTCATCCAAGTTTGTGTAAGACGAACCTAGAATACGGAAGAATCTTCAAATCCATACCCATCTCAGGCCCTGACCACAAATACCTAGCTGTGGAAAATACATACTATTTACCTATTTCTAGCTTCGAAGACCTTTCTCCCTCCCTCGCCGGGGCACAAATCGAACACTTCACTCCCAACCCTGCCAATTCTACCCTCCCATCTCCTCCTGGCTCGATCCGGACCCGGAAAGCTGGTGCCGACTTGGGCTATAAATTCACCTATTCCCTCTCGCCGCCCTAAAAAGTAGGGGAACTCCCACTACACACACGGGAAGCCGCGCGGAACCGCGGCGCCCCCTGCGCGGCGAGGCAGCCACTAAAGAAACAATATAAATAAAGCCACGTGCGGCTGCTGCAGCCCCGGCGGGCGGGCGCGCTGCCCGGAGCCCGGCTGGTCGCGGAGGCGGGGACGCGGCCGGAGCCGGGACAATGGCGCGAGAAGTAGGAGACCGCAGAGTGGACAGCGGCCGCCAGAACTCCGCAGCCCGGGGCGCGCGCCCGGAGAGGCTCCCGTAGCCCTGCCCGCGCCGCCGCAGAGCTCGCGGGTAACGCGTGTCTGCAGCCAGCAGCTCTGGACAGGCCATGGGGCGAGAACAGGGGCCGGTGGTCAGCGCCACCACGGAGGACCCCGCCGCACGCTCCCCCCGCCCCACCGTTTCCTCTTTCCCCATCCCACTCGCGCCCGCTCCCGCCCCACAGCGGCAAGAGAAAGCAGAAGAAAGCGCGCCCACCTGGCACGGGGCTGAGTAGCAGCAGGAGCAGGAGCGCGCGGAGCAGCATCCCCGGCGGCCGCAGCCGGGCGAGGGGTCGCAGAGGAGGCGCCATTCAACGGAGCACCGCGGGCATGCTCCCCGGCCGCTCCGAGCCGCTGTCCGCCTGCCGCCCCCGCCGCGGGCGCTCGCTGCTTGGCCACTGGACGCACGCAGCCCCGCTCCCCGCTCCGGCTCCGGCACCGGCGTGGCGAGGCGTGGCGAGGATCTCTGAGGCTGCGAGGCCGGTGCTCGGACGGCCGCTCGCGAGAAACTCGGGTCTGAGAGTCCGGCTGGGGGCGGAGTGAGGCGGCGGCTGCAGAGGGCGGGGGCGGCGGAGTGGACAGCGCCGCGGCCGCCGGCCTGGGACTACTTTCTACATCTGGCCCCTGGTCTGGGACCGGGAGGTTGGCGCAGCCGGCGGAGGGAGACGCTGGGAGGGGGTCGGGAGCGGCCGGGTCGGGGCTTTGGGGGGAGGGGACGGGCCCCACTGGACAATGCACCTGGGGGTCAAGCCCCGGCTGAGGGTCTCCGGCCCGCGTCCCCGCCCCTTTTGCCTCCGCGCCACCGTCGGGGACAGAGCCACAAAGGCCGAGCCTCCCGGCCTAGCCAGCCTCCGGGGCCCCTCTCCTGCGGCTAGCTGAGGATTGGGGAAGGGGGAGGCCGGGGAGGGCTGGTGTTGAGAGACGGGGAAAGGCCGGAGTCTTCTCCCCTGATGGCCCTCTCCCACCCCTCCTTCCCTCACACGCAGAGGCCCTGTGCACGGAAATCTCACTCTTTCCGACTTCGGAGATTTGTCAGCTCCACTGGAGGCATCTCCGGGTGATAAGCCCCCGGAGATGCCCCCGTGCATTTGGGCACGGCTCTTCTCCCTGCCCCCATTACATGCGGCGCGGGCTTAAAAATATCTCCGAAGAGTGTTCTCAAATGAACAGTCGCCTTTAGGGGAGAGGGTTTATTATCTCTTCTTCAAGTTAGTCAAGTTCTCTAATTTGTGAGAACTGTGCACGCAAAAGGCTCTGTCCTGAGAGCAGAGGCGAGATCTGGGGATTTTTAGATTCTGTAGGCTTGCTGTGAGAAGCGGGCTTTGATAGATTACTTGGTTATAAATTAAACAAAACACAAATGTTGTGAATTTGTTCACATCTAAATTTAATTAAGGATAACAGGAGTTGAAACGTACATTTAAAGAATGTAATCACATTGCTAAACGTGTGGATCACAGAGAGCGTTTACATATGGATTAACATTTGCTAATCCAAAACTAAATCTGTGGCACATGATGAGGGCACAGGCTGAAAGCTAGCCTTCATGAAGGCTGCTGACAGAAAGCTAGTTTTGGTCACCAAAACATCCACACACTCCCTTTAGCATGTTCCAGAAATCCTCCTGGCCCTGTGTGGTGGCTCGTGTTTGTAATCCCAGCACTTTGGGAGGCCTAGGCGGTCGAATCGCTTGAGGTCAGAAGTTTGAGACCAGCCTGGGCAACATAAGGAGACCCCCGTCCCCCGAAAACTTATCTGCTCCAGTAGTCTCAGCTACTTGTGAGGCTGGGTTGGGAGGATCGCCTGAGACCAGATGTCGAGGCTGGGTTGAGCTATGATCAGGCCACTGCACTCCAGCCTGTTTCCAATAAATAAATAAATAAACTCTCCTGATGAAGAAGTAGTAAAAAAAAAAAGTTTAGAACTTTAGCCTAGCACTACCTTCCCCGCTTAAGCTCGTTATAGTAAGGAACAGAATATTTAGCAATTTCAACTTAACTGCATGTAAAACAGTAATATCTTTGGTATATTGCTTCCAAAACTGTATTTGAAACTTAAATGAAACTGGACTATTTCTAAGCATCAGAATAAAGGTGCATTGGAAGGGAAAACGTTTGGAGGTAATAAAATGAAACATTTGCAAAGATGTTTTAAATATATGGTAATTCAGATTTACACAAAATGATATTCCTCTTTGCCATTACACCTTTTTTTTTTTTCTTTTTCTTTTGAGATGAAGTCTCTGTTGCTGAAGCTGGAGTGCAGTGACACAATCTCGGCTCACTGCAACCTCCACCTCCCGAGTTCAAGAGATTCTCCTGCCTCAGCCTCCTGAGGAGCTGGAACTACAGACACATGCCACCATGTCCAGCTAATTTTTGTATTTTTAATAGAGACGGCATTTCACTATGTTGGCCAGGCTAGTCTTGAACTCCTGACCCTGTGATCTGCTCACTCGGCCTCCCAAAGTGTTGGTGGCTTGAGCCACCACACCCAGCCTATTTTTTTTAAATTGTAGGGCATTCTCCCTCTTCCCTTTCTCCCTGTTCCCTTTCCATCAATCCCAAGTGCTCGTATTTCCTGAATAACATAGTACGTGTCTTGGACACTTACATTTTCTCTCATGTATAATACTTGTCGTATATCATGTGCTAGGCTACATAAGCTAATTAAGGACTTGTTATCTAGTTCTGGGGTTCCCCACAATTTCCATCCAGCACAGTATCTTGCATATAGTGTGTAACACTGCAGTCGTTAAAAGCCTGGTTTTGGTATCTAAGAGACTAGCATTCAAATTTCAGAGTTATACAGACAAGTCACTCATGCGCTCAGACCTAATTCATTTAATGGGACTAAGAATAATACTGACGGAGGCTGGACGAGGTGGCTCACGCCTGTAATCCCAGCACTTTGGGAGGCCAAGGTAGGTGGATCACCTGAGGTCAGGAGATCGAGACCAGCCTGGCCAACATGGCGAAACCCCATCCCTACTAAAAATACAAAAAATAGCTTGGGAAGCTGAGGCAAGAGAATCATTTGAACCCAGGAAGTGGAAGTTGCAGTGAGCGGAGATTGTGCCATTGCACTCCAGCCTGGGCAACAGAGCGAGACTCCATTTAAAAAAAAAAAAACAACAATACTGATGGGCTGCTGTGATGTAAAATGATGCATGGAAAATACCTGGTGCAAAGCTCTATAAATACTTGCAATTATTATTATTTAGTAAGTAAATATTCCCAATAATGGCAAATCTGTTTTTTCAGAGTGGGCTTGATATTGAAAAATATGTAGGAGTCAAAGCTGATTAATTTGTTTTGTGATTATGCTAACAGTGACTCTAGTGACTTCTTTCAGTAGTTTCTAAGCTGGTCTTGAAAGAGGTTAGAAGTGCCTGGGTGTCTAACTTCCCAAAGCTACCTCCTTGGAGAATAAATGTCGTGGAGATAAACAACTACCTAAGCCCTATTTGCTTTTCTATTCTAAAACAATTGTTTTTAGACCAAAAAAGGGTAGAGTCGATATAGTTAAAGAGAATTGAAATCTGAGGGTAGGTTTGAAAAACAATACAGATTATTTCTTTAACAAATTCAAATCTTATGTCCCAATTCTGAGGTGGGAAAAAATCACAGAACCCATCAAGTTATAGAGCTGTAGCAAATATCTTCAAGCCCTCTGACCTCTCAACATTATCCAGTTCTATAAAATCATAGGGCCATTTGCAGAAGTGTTTGAACCACAGTGGCAAAAGACAGTGAAAGTCTAGTGAGTTGTTCGATTTTTCATTTAACAAATAATTACTGAGCTCCTACTATGATGATTAGAAGACTAGGCCCTGATGAGGATCACCTGCCATGATATTAACATTTCAGTAATCACTCCTGATAAGCTTAATATTTATCATCAGAAATATTTTGAAATTGGTTATTTTTAAAGTGAGTTGTGGCTGGGCATAGTGGCTCATGCCTGTAATCCCAACACTTTGGGAGGCTGAGGTGGACAGATGGATTGCGTCCAGGGGTTTGAGACCAGCCTGGGCAACATGGGGAAACCCCATCTCTACAAGAAATACAAAAAAAAAAAAAAAATAGCTGGGTGTAGTGGTACATGCCTGTAGTCCCAGCTACACAGAAGGCTGAGGTGGGAGAACTCCTTTAGCCTGGGAGGACGAGGCTACAGTGAGGTGTGATCATGCCACTACACTCTAGCCTGGGCAACAGAGTGAGATCCTATCTCAAAAGTAAGCAAAGAAAACTACAGGAGCTCTTTCCTTTCTCTACTGCCGCCACAACCATGAGTATGCTCAGCCTTCAGAAGAGTCTCCCTTCTACGGTGCTCCGCTGTGGCAAGAAGGAGGTCTGGTTGGACCCCAGTGACACCAGTGAAATCACCAATGCCAACTCCCATCAGCAGATCCGGAAGCTGATCAAAGATGGGCTGATCATCCACAAGCCTGTGACTGTCCATTTCCGGGCTCAATGCCCAAACAATACCTTGACCCACCAAAAGGGCAGGCACATGGGCATAGGTAAGCGAGAGGGTACAGCCAATGCCCAAATGCCAGAGAAGATCACATGGATAAGGAGAATGGGATTCTGCACCTGCTGCTCAGAAGATAACATGAATCTAAGAAGATTGATCGCCACATGTATCACAGTCTGTACCTGAAGGTGCAGGGGAATGTGTTCAAAAACAGGCAGATTCTCACGGAACACATCCACAAGCTGAAGGGAGAAGAGGCCCGCAAGAAGCTCCTGTCTGACCGGGCTGAGGCCCGCAGGTCTAACACCAAGGAAGCACCCAAGAAGAGCACCTCTAGGCCAAGAAGAGCACCTCTAGGCCAAGAAGGAGATCATCCAAACTTTGTCCAAGGAGGAAGAGACCAAGAAATAAAAGCTCCCCCTTTGTCTGTACATAATGGCCTCCCTGATTACATAGATCAGCCATTAAAATAAGCCTTTATCTGCAAAAAGTAAAAAGAAAACTATAAATAAAAACAAAAGTGAGTTGTAACTGTTATATTTGGGTGAGATAGAGAGACCAACACCGAGACAAAAGTATGCCAAATGGTAGGGTCTTTATTGCCGACGACCACAGAAGACTCATGTCTCTCCAACCCGTGGTCCCGAGTTAAGGGAGAGCTGGGCTTTTATGCCAAAAAACACTTCTTCCGGGGGCTGGGGGTTTTCGGGGGTGGGGGGCTGGGGATCCTTGCAAGCAGGTTTAGCAAGCAAGCAAGCAGTTTGTACAGAAGCCAAGGTCAGCGATTAGAAA
>CAUYQU010023404.1:0-34486 GCA_963574635.1 Cheracebus regulus | reverse complement strand
CAGCTCCCAGAAACTGTTTAATGGCTGGAAATCCCAAGGATTTCTCTGGCCTTGCTGTGGCCCTTCCTTCCTTCCTTCTTTCCTTCCTTCCTTCCTTCCTTCCTTCCTTCCTTCCTTCCTTCCTTCCTTCCTTCCTTCCTCCCTCCCTCCCTCCCTCCCTCCCTCCCTCCTTCCTTCCTTCCTTCCTCTTTCCTTCCTTCCTTCCTACCTTTTTTTTTCTTCTTTTGTCCCTAGCATTTGACCTTTCTGGTGTCTGGTTTGGTCATGGAAATTTATCAGGGGCATTCTTTAAGAAATGACACGTTTTTGGATTCATGAGAGCATCTGAATTCCAAAATCTGGAAAATGACCCTTTTGCTAGAGCACTGGAGTGGTGGAATTCAAGAATTCAGGACTAGCTCCACCATTTTCTACCTGTGTTAACCTCAGTGAATTTCTTTCACCTCCCTGAGCCTCAGCTTTCTTTTGTACAAATTGGGAGAAGGGTTGGCTCTCTCTCAAAAGAATGTTTGCCAGCCAACAAGAATGTATTTGAAATGGCATATTCAAATGTAAGATAGAAGAGATTCTTTTTTTTTTTTTTTTGAGACAGAGTCTCGCTCTGTCGCCCAGGCTGGAGTGCAGTGGCACAATCTCAGCTCACTGCAACCTCCGCATTCCAGGTTCAAGCGATTCTCCTGCCTCGGTCTCCCGAGTAGGTGGGACTACACACGCATGCTATCACACCTGGCTAATTTTTTTGTAATGTTATTAGAGATGGGGTTTCACTGTGTTAGCCAGGCTGGTCTCAATCTCCTGACCTCATAATCTGCCCGCCTCAGCCTCCCAAAGTGCTGAGATTACAGATGTGAGCCACCACATCGGGCCAGTGGAAATTCTTATATGTCACAGATAAAGGATTTCGATTCTCACATTATATACTTATTGTGTGGGTTTGACAAATTACTTAACCTTTGTTAAGAATCAGCATGTTTTCTATAAAGTAGAGATAATTAAACTAATTTCACAGGGTGATCGTGAGGGTTACAGAAAATCTTATAATGACAGCACTCAGCACAATATCTGAAATGTTGTAGTTGTTATTTAAAAATGTTGGCATTTTATCCACCCCCTGCCCACCCTGGCCCCTTAATGCATACATATCCACACATCCACATAACAGATCTTTCTGAGAAAGAGAAATCCAGTGGCATCCTCTGAGGAGAGAATGTGGACATTTGGGCATTTCTGTCCTCTCGAATCTCAGCTGTGCACGTGCCATTTTTATTGTAGAAGTTTCTTGTCATATTTTGCCTGGAGAAATAGCCAAGCTTTTGCTCTTCTCTCTTGCCTTTTCTCTCTTACTAGCTTGTCTCTCTTCAAATCGCCTTAACAAAAATAGAGTGTTGTGTTCTGTGTCAGGAGTTGGGATTTTGACCTCCTGGAGAGGGTAAAATCGGCCCTTTTCTTATCCTAAGACTTGACTTAACCCCACTGGGAAGGAACTGAGAAGAATGAGCTGTGGCTAATTACAGTGATTTAGTGAAGGAGGAGTCACATTTTTGCCCTGGATGTGGCTTTCTTGCTGGGGAGGAAGGGTAGGGTCATGAAGAGGGGTCCACAAGGATATTTTGGGTGGGAATGAGAGGGAGACAGGAAGCATTCGTTCACTGTCCTTATTCCATGTGCTCTGTTCATGCTAGCGTTAGCAAAAAAATTATGCCTTTATTTTTCTGCTGATACAGAATGTCATCTCTGATCACCTAATACCCTGTTTTCTTTTTGTGGGCCAGTGGGAGCCCTGGAACCTTCACATGTTCTAGGCTGACAGACTAAACTAATTTGCTAGATTCCATTTCTATCTTAATTGGGCATTAATTAACATCTGTTCCACAATTGCTCCAGAAAAAGAGAAACAATTCCCAACTCCCACCATGTCTCATAAAGTGTGTTCTGGTACACAATATGCCTACATTCCCCTAAGGCTGAAATAGCTACAGGGAAGCTGGTAGTTCAACATTTTGTCATTGGATTGATTTGATGTTTCACTTCCTAAATTTTCTAAACTTTAGAGTTTTTTTTGTATTCTCAAAATAGGGATGTAGTTACCTTTCTCTTGAAGTGGCTGTAAGGAGTATAGCTGGACACAGATATAGATATAGATACAGATATAGGTAGATAATGAATGTAAATCTCCTAGCATAGTGCCTGGTGTTTAGTAGCTGCTCAATTAAAGGAAGCTTTCAATTATATGAACAATTGATATCCTGTTTTGTTAATTTCTGGGCTTGCTCAAAAGTATCTGCTACTGAGATATTTTGGAGCTTACTCAAAGTATCTAGTACTCATTTCCTCTCAGCTCTGGAGGGACACAGCAGTTGTTGGATGACTGTAATAGGCTTAGTACTGCATAGGAAGAAAAGAAAGAGAAAGATTGACTGCATTCTGGATTCTGTGAGCTGTTGGGTTCAGCACAGCTCTCTGTATCATTAAGCTGTATCATATTGATAACTATGCTCTAGGACTACTCACTCTACTACTACCACTGCTATCACTCTTAGGCATACTTGCTAGAGTTTTGGGTGTTAACTCTGTGCCAGGGGTTTGTATACAATAATATTGTTGCCTAGTGTTATTATGCTGATTTTATAAATGAGACAACTGAGGCTTAAGAGGTTAAGCAACTTGTCTAGTATCCCCAAATTAGTAGGAAATACAGATGAGATAAATACCTAGAGAGGTCTAGCTTAAAAGCCTATGCTCTTAAGCACTGTGCTATACAGCCAAAATGGTCGGAAAATTTGCCCTGGGGGGACAGAAGGGAACAGCAGGGACAGAAGAACCGTGCCTCTGCAGCTTGGCCAAGTCTGTCAAACAGGGGAGAGAGACTGAAGCAACTGCTTCCCCTTTCTTCACGCCAAGCAAGGAACTCAGAGAAAAGCACACCCAACATGACATGTTCCCCTTTGATCTAAGGACGCATTAACCTGGTAAGTTTCTAGACCTAGAAATAGCACTCACCAAATGCCTAGGATAAGTTAACACTAACTAGTCTTCCCTGTAGAGGTCACAAAGACTGTGCAGTCACTTGGGTTGCTGGTGTATTCAGGGCGTAGCATAGTGTTCCCTAAATTTGTGTCTTAGATCATTAGTTCCTCAAGGTGTTCTATGAGAAGGGATTTCCTGATTCAATGTTTAATAACTGAGACACTGTATATCCCTCTTTTGGAAATCCACAGTGCCCATAAACATAGTAAAGGCTCTGAAAAATCTTGCAACTAAAAAAAAAAGAAAAAAGAAAAACAAACTAGCAAAACAAAATGAAAAATAGCTTCATTGACTTAGCTTAACTCATTATTTCCCAAACACAGTTGGTCACAGAACCTTTTGTTGGAGTGCCATCTATTAATATCTCAGGAGATAGTGTTCCATGGAACAGATGTCAAGAAATGTTTGCATAGTGCGAAGGACACTAGATTAGGAGGCCAGAGACTAGCTCCATTTCAGCTTTATTGAGGTGTGTACATCAGTTTTCCTCTTTGGGCTGTAAAATTAGAAAGTTGGCTGGGCGCGGTGGCTCACGCTTGTCATCTCAGCACTTTGGGAGGCTGAGGAGGGTGGATCACTTGAGGTCAGGAGCTCGAGATCAGCCTAACCAATATGGTGAAACCCTGTCTCTACTAAAAATACAAATATTAGCTAGGCGTGGTGGCACACGCCTATAATTCCAGCTACTTGGGAGGCTGAGGCAGGAGAATTGCTTGAATGTCTTCACCAAGTGATGTTGCAGTGAGCTGAGATCATGCCACTGCACTCCAGCCCAGGCAACAGAGTGAGACTCCATCTCAAAATAAATAAATTAATTTAATTAAATTAAATTAAATGAGAGGGTCAGGCATGGTGGCTCACACATGTAATCCCAGCACTTTGGGAGGCTGAGGTGGGTGGATCATGAGGTCAGGAGTTCAAGACCAGCCTGGCCAATATGGTGAAACCCTGTCTTTACCAAAAATCGAAAAATTAGCTAGGTGTAGTGGCGTGCATCTGTACTCCCAGGTGATTGGGAGGCTGAGGCAGGAGAATCACTTGAACTCAGGAGGCAGAAGTTGCAGTGAGCTGAGATCACACACTCCAGCCTGGGCAACAGAGCAAGATTCAGTCTCAAAAAATAATAAATAAATAAATAATAAAAAATAAACGAGAAATTTGATCTGTGTAATCTCCAGGCCTCCTTCTAGCTCAATACACCTGTGACTACGGCTACATCCACTGGACATGATGAAAGATTGAAACAAAGAAAACATTCCTAATTCTGAGAATTTTATTGTATTTTATTTTTTGAGACAGGGTCTCCCTCAGTCACTCCAGGCTGGGGAGCAATGGCGTGATCATGGCTCACTGCAGTATCAATCTCCCAGGCTCCAGCAATCCTCTTACCCAGACTCTCTAGTAGCTGGGAGCACAGGTGTACACCACCACACATGGCTAATTTTTATTTTTTTTGTAGAGATGGTGTTGTGAACATAGAACTCCTGAAGTCAAGCAATCCTCCTGCTTCGGGCTCCCAAAGCACTGAAATTATAGGTGTGAACTATGGTGCCCAGTAAGAATATTAAATTAGATAAAAGAAATACATGTAGGTTACAGCAGCATATGGTACCTGGCAGCACATAATAAATGTTTAATAAATTTTTGCTAAATAAAAGAGGGAATGTGAAAAAGATAAAAGTACATTTAAATGAAACAAACTGGTGGGGGATCTCTTAAGTAGAGAATTAATGAGATCATGAGTGATTGAGATGTAGTTGGAATGCTTCCAGGTAGCGATCAATTTTGAGCAGTTTAGAAAGAGAAGAAAAATAATTCAACATTTATTCACCACTTACTATGTACCAGAAAATTTACAGATGTTATGTTAATCTTTGCAAGCCAATGAAGCTTAAAAAAGTTTAAAACTTGCTCAAAATCACACTTCTGGTAACTGGAGATCAAGAGGTTGGAACTAATAGACCAGGGGTGTTTTAATTTTAATGTCCCAGAATCTAGGAATGTGTTCTCCATGTGGTTTGTTTTTGTTTTTCTGAGACAGAGTCTTGCTCTGTCACCCAGGCTGGAGTGCAGTGGCACAATCTCAGCTCGCTGCAATCTTCACCTCCCAGGTTCAAGTGATTCTCATGCCTCAGTCTCCCAAGTAGCTGGGAGCACAGGTGTGTGCCACGACACCTGGCTACTTTTTGTATTTTTGGTTAAGACAGGGTTTCACCATGTTAGCCAGGCTGGTCTCAAACTCCTGGCCTCAAGTGATTTGCTCGCCTTGGCCTCCCAAAGTGCTGGGATTACAGGTGTGAGTCACCATGGCCAGCTGTGTTTTCCGTGTGTTTTAATTTTTCATCATGTCCTGTAGATCCATCCATAGTCATAGATTCATGGAGCGAGGAGGCCTGGAGATTACACAGGCCAACTTTCTCATTTTCAGACCCAGAGTTTAAACACTTACTCGGCAATGTACTTCTCAAAGACCACGATTTCACTAAAATAACTCTTCTTGATTAATAGTATAACTGCAAGGGAACTTTCATTATTCTCTGAGTTACCTCAGGGCTCATAATTGTGGAATAGGTTATCACAGCTTCCCAAAAGAGTGTGTATGAGTGCATGTAAAATACTGGAAATCATCTAGCCAGAAGGAGGTGGAGAGAGGGTGAGGGTGTCCTGAGAAGCAGTTCCCAAGGAGTCAAGTGAAATGCCCAAGGGAAGGACATTTGGGAGGAAGAAGACTCTGCCAGGGATAATAACATCTAGGAAAGGAAAATTATTGCTGCAATCCTCTCGGCAGTCTTCCAGTGAGAAATCTCTTTTGATTTATAAGCTGACACCACCAGGTAGTATTTTAGTGGAGGTGTAAGAAGCAAATGGGGGAAAATGTGTCTCTTTTGTGGGTAATATAAAAATATCTGTGTCGGAGAGTGGTTAGAATGACATGAAAGATGGAGAGGAGGATGGAAAATAATAAGTGGCGAATGGGGGTTTCATGAAGCAGATCTTGTTAGCTGGGTCTCTGGAAGAAAGCAATGAAGAAAGGATTTGTCATTTCACCCTTTCAAGTTTTCAGAATGGTCACCAACAAAATCAGCACTGTGGCACCTCTGGTGTTTTTCATTCTTCATGGTCTTCCTAGAAGAAGAGAGGACTTAAAGGTGGTTCTGCTGAGAGTGGGGTGTTAACTTGCAAATCAGCTGATTGCATTTTCTTCAAGGGTTCAGGCAAAGTCCCAGAGACACAGATGCCCTTGGCATAAAGACTGACAACCCTACCTCCCAGGCCACCCAACATCCCCTCCCAGGTAAACGTGTTCTTTTCCAGGTTTGGGACTTGGATGCCTGCCCTGGTAATAGAGTAACTCAAGTCTCTGCTTCCCTAGCTAACTGCGTGATCCTGGGCAGCCAATGGACCTCTCTGAGCTTCAGTTTTCTCATCTGCAAAATGAGCGCTTTGAACCTGACTCCTTGGTGTCTTGTTTTGCAGTGCCATGCTTTCAACACTACCCAGTCCGGATGCTTCCCCATCCTGAAGATCCTGCGGGTCACCTGTGCACTCCTGCTAATCTCTGCCATTCGACTTCTTACACCCTTTCCATCTCTTCCCGTGGAACATGGCAATCTGATTTCCAGATGGACTAATGTCTCCTCCTAGCTGCAAGGCGGCGGCGCTTCTGGCGTTGGTTTCCGCACTAAACTTGATGGCCTGATTTTAAAGGTTGGTTTTAAAGAAACTGTCTGGTTGTGTGTCCCCGAGTTACACTGCAGTGCTAAATGTTGGAGCGAGGCAATACCGGGAGAATCCTGGGAGCAGGCTTCACCCAGAGAGGGAGGGTGAGGGGAGGAGGGCGACGGAGAGAGGAGAGAGGGGGAATGACAGGGGAGAGATAGGGACCCAGAGCGGTGAGCGGGAGACAGGAGCGGAAACCACAGAGGTAGGGTCAGGGCAGACACTGAAGAAACGTGGATGCACAGGGAGGGGCTGATATCAATATATAGAGAGAAAGAGGGAACACGGTGCTGTGACACCTAGCCTCGGAGGCAGTGGCGAGCCCACGGAGAGCGGGGGAGTTCCGCTTCCTCCCGCCCCAGCGGCCCCCGCCCCGCCTGGGCGCAGGCGACTGTCCCGGCTCCGAGCGCGCAGCGCGAGTGCGCGGAGCTGGTCTCCAGCCCGACCCCGCCGCTCGGGTTCGGGTGTCCTCAGGCTCGGCGCTCCTCCTCCCCTCCTCCAGATGGGACTGGCTCTCCTCTTTGCAAAGCCAGGCTCGCGGAGAGACGTGGTGAGCAATAGCCAGCAGCTGGTGTGCCCTGGACGCCGCTGACCGCCACGCGCCCGGAGCGGGTGTCCACATGAGTGCCTCTCCCAGCAGATCCAGGTAAGAACTTCCTGACCTTTCTGAGCCCCAGGAGGAACACGTCTGGATGCCGGGTGACGGTGAGGATCGGGGTGAAACTGGAGGCTGCGGAACCACTGGAGTGGGGGGTGGGGGTGCTGTTACTTCCGAATTTTCTTAGCGAAACATCAAAGTTACCTGAGGGCAAGGTAAAGCTATTAACATGGATTGTGGTCTGGCTGAGGTGTCCCGCACCTGAGAGCTGGGGTCCCCAGGAAACCACTTTCTCTCTCCTTCATGACTTTCTGGAGGTAGCCGGGCCGGCTTCCTTCCCCATTCGGTACTGGAGACGTGCACAGAGCAGGTGGTGAGGCCAGGGTTGGGCGTGGAGAGTGCCTCTCCTCCTCTCTACCTGGCTGGCAAAAGTTGAACTGGAAGCACTGGCTCCCCTTGCTCTGGGCAGTGCTGCCACCTCCCTACCTGGCTGCCCCATCAGTCCTACACCTATTCTGCTTGCATGGTAGAAGTCCAAGATTTGGGAAAAGATGAAGTGTAGATCATGAGGGTTCCTTAGGGAGACTAGGGAAAGGCGCTACTTCTAATTTCTTCTGAGGGTGGAAGTGAGAGGTTCCATCCCAGAAGAAACAGAGTTACTCTTGTGGAGTAGATGAAGGAATGAGGAGGTGTGGTCATTAGAATGAAGTATTTAGAGCCTAAACAACTTGTTTGCACCCATCAGCCAACTTCATGCCTGGAGAAACTTCATTCCTCAAAAAGTTCCTCAGCAGGATGCGCAGGCGCCAAGGTCACCTGAACAAGCAGTTGCTTGCGTGGACCCAGGCTCTGGTTTCTGGTGGGCCTGGAGCAATTATGAGGGACAACTCCACCCGAGGCCCAGTACTGAAGAGGAGTAGGGTGAGAGGATTGTACATAGCACGCATGCTTGGAAAATCTCTAGATTTCTTTTCCTCCGAGGAAATACTAATTTTTGTAAAAAATAATAAAATGTTTCATGACAGCAGCAGATGTAAAACTCCCACTACTCTGGGAGAGGACAAAGAAATTTGTGCAGGGGGCTGAGCTGTCTCCTCTGCCAGCGCCTACACAGGCACATCACCTTTTTGAGATAAAATAGTGTTTTTTAGCGTTTTATGGAAGAGGAGCCCTCCTCCTGGGAACTTTTTAGAGGGGCAGATCTCAGCTGGGGCTCTCTCTTTGAGTTCAGGAAACTGAATAGTAGAAACAGGTTGAAAAAGCTACATTTTTACACACTACCCCGAGGTTCCACTGTATCCCTAATCTGATATAGAAACTCACTGTAGAACAGGCATAGTCAAAGAGAGACACTCATGATTCCTAGTGTAACACACACCTGTCTCTCTCTTCTCTCTTTCATTTAATATTATTTAGGAAATTAGACAGAAAAGTGTAGATATGTAACTCTTATTCCCTTTATTCAACTATGGCTTCCACTTTTGTTTCTGAATTGAAGATCATGTCTCTTGATTGTACCGAATGTCCCTATCCATGTCACCTTCACGGCATCTCAGAGCTTTAGTTGCCTTTGATGGTGTACAGCGAGGTCTCCAGTGTTTGCCTGAAGCCCCCTTCCTTTGGCACATTTATTTGTAACTTGCTCAGGGATCTCATTCTCACCTTGCAATTTGCATGAAGAGTTCTGCTGGGTGTCACTGGTTTTCAAGAGATCCAGGATCTCAGAAGGGTGTGTGGCAGTTCTAGTTTTTCCATCCATGCTCAAAAGCTGTTTGGTTTTGGAGATTTGGCACTGTGCTTTGATGATAGTGTTGGAAAGAAACCATTTGAGCAACTGATCAATACCTAGCCAAATTGGGGTGCCAATTAGACACTGTCACAAAAATTGAGTGCCCTATTTGGTTGCCTGATCGGCTGTGTTCAATGATCATAGGCCTGGAAGAAAATTGCATCTTTCTTTTCTTTTCTTTCTTTCTTTCTTTCTTTCTTTCTTTCTTTCTTTTTTTTTTTTTTTTTTTTTTTGGAGAGGGAGTTTCACTCTTGTTGGCCAGGCTGGAGTGCAGTGGCACGATCTTGGCTCACCATAACCTCCGCCTTCTGGTTTCAAGTGATTCTCCTGCCTCAGCCTCTCTAATAGCTGGGATTACAGGCACTAGTTACCATACCTGGCTAATTCTTTGCATTTTTAGTAGAGACAGTATTTCACCATGTTGGTCAGGCTAGTCTTGAGCTCCTGACCTCGTGATCCACCTGCCTTGGCCTCCCAAAGTTCTGGGATTACAGGTGTGAGCCACCGTGCCTGGCAGAAATCACGTCTTTCTAAGGAGATGGCATTTTTCTCTGCCATCACCTTTCAGCCTTTGCTTTTCCACCATAGTAGTCATTTGATATCCTTGCAGATTAGCTCACTGGTGACCCCTCTCAACACACACATCTGTAATATATATGTTTGTCACTGAAATCACCAGCCCTAGGTCTGCAGCTGCACTCCAGAGGTGTTTCCACTGTGCTTGCTCCCACTGTCTGCTGCTTTTGCACAGGTGGCATGTAGTTTCCAGTGTTTGTGGTTTTGGGCTGCTGTTTACAATACTGCTAGGAATTATCACCCGTTCTGCTTGCCCTGCAGAAGAAGTCACTTTCTCCTGGGGTGTCTGCAGCAAGATACTCTTGCTGTTTTGCTTTTCATGGATCTTTCAGATTGATCAAGATTTTTTCTTTCTTCCTCTCCTTCACCCTTTTGCACATGTGGATTGGTGCATCAGGAAACACATTTCTTTTTCTGTCTAGGCATGGTCATTCTTCAAATGGTAATAAAAACCTTCATTCCCTGATTTGATCCAGTTCCCCAATATGTACAAAGCAGAAACACTGCAAATATCTTTTAGCTGCAAGAGTTCCATATATCCTTTATTTTGGTGTATACAGACTCTGACTTCTAAGGTATACTCTAGTATCTGCTCTGCTTCATAACTGGTGGGTGGGTCTGCATTGCACATCTTCATAATGAATGGATGTTGCCAATAAAAGGCAGGAGGGGTGGAAACAGTGTTACAGAGAGAGAGAGAGAGAGAGAGAGAAAGTGTATGTTAGGAAATGGATCATAAATAGGCACATGGTCTTATGAGGGTCACCTTGATTTATTAAAGCCTCATTTGGTAGGTGTGAGAATAGAATTTATTAGATGGTGGACCACTGGCAGCAGACTCAAGTACAGATCTGTAAGATATTAAGGTACTTTTCTAGAATGGGTTGACGTTGATGAATCTGTGACATAGTGATCTGTTAACCATCTTTTCTCTTAGACTTTCCTTAAACCAACAGTGATGTTGTCTTCAGAAAGTTGCTGGCGGTCCAAAGTAGGGGAGAGGAATGTCTCCAGTTGTTCATGAGATCACAGGTGAAGAACCCATTCTAGGAATATTCCAGGCATACTGAATGAGCTAAAACTGAGTGTGAGCCATGGTGGCTTAAAACTATCTGAATCCTTTGGTTTGAAACTAGGTCAAATAGTGAGACCTTTTTGAGATTCTAATGGGCATGAAGCAGGAAGTATCTTTCTCCTCCTCTCAGCACCCTCATGGGCTTTTGGTGCAACTCTGGAGCCTCTGGTAAAAGAGAAGTTTTTCCTTTCTGAGCCAAGCTTGCAACAGGGTTAATTTGGGGTGGCTATGGCCTTCAGGGATTGGAATTGGAGAATACAACTTGCATTTTTTTTAAAGCTTCATAAAAATAAAAATTGATTTATACAAAGCACAAGACAAGTGATGTACTACCTGCCTGCTCCCCCAACTCCATCCCATGAGTTGCTGAGCTCAGTGGACAGTAAACATATTTATCTAGATGAGGGAGTATAAAAAAATGCCATCTTTGCAGCTCATCTGCATCCAATCTAATTGATCTCTGAAATCCCATGTTTCTAGATATGCTCCATGTCTGGGACTGGGGAAGGGGCAGGGGATAGGGGGAAAGGCGGAGATGAAAGAGAGCAATTCCTAGGAAAGTCTGTGAGACCCAGTGGACCTGGAGATTCAGGCTGCCCCAGAAGGCAAGGGCAGCCCCGGCGAGGGTGCCGGAAGCACGGGAGAAGAACCAGTCCCTGGGAAAGAGAGAAAGAGAAATGACACATAGAAACAATGAGGGAGGGGAGAGTGGGGTGGTGGAGAGAGGAAGGAGGAGGAGGGCGAGGAAACAGATGGAACAAGAGGAAGATGCAGTGAGCAAATGCAAGAAAAGGCCAAAGAGGGGAAAAGAGCAGAAGATAAGTGAAAGCAGCACCTTGCTTTCAGGTTTTTTCTCTTCCCGTTTCTCTCTGGCAGAAGGAGAATGCAAGCGAGCCAGCAGAACAGCATGGTTTTTGTGCTTTGGAGGCTTCTCATTGAAGCTGTCAAGCCTCAACCCTTCACGGCAGCTCGTTCTATTTTTATATTTTGCAGAATGGAAATTAAACAAATGACCCCGTGATGGCGTTTTCATGAAGATTTTATCCAGCACACCCACACAGCCAGTGCTGGGGTGGCTGAATATTTAGCATACTATTCTATTTAATCAGATAAGAAGGTATCCTTAAGAGAGTGGCAGGCATGAAACCTGGGCTTTGATAACCGCCTGTAAAGAACAACTTTGATGAGGGTGGGTAGAAGTCGGAAAGAAACCTTGTTCTCTGGCTTGGTTGGGCTTGTTAGCAGGAAGAATCCCAGTTTCTTTCTTCCCCTCTCACACTCTCTCTCATACTCTCTCTCTTTTTTTTTTTTTTTTGGCACTGGGTTTGATTCTAGACTTTGTGAGCCCTCATGGTTCAGTTCTCCTTGGAGATCTCATTGGCGGCTAAAAATGGCTCACTTTGGCTGAACTTGCCCTGAGTGGAAGCCTTGCTTAGAATTTGGGCACTTACTTTTTTTGTTGGCCTGGCTAGGGAAGCTGGTCTGTACTTTGCTGAGGGGACAGTGCTTAGGCAGCCAGCATAATGATGCACATCTAGTACTTTGTGACAACACAAAGCAGATGATATTTTATCGGTTTAGACATGAACTTACTTCCTTAAGTCCCAGAAGATTTAGTAGCAATTAAATGCATGCCCCTTTGCGCATAACCATTCTTTTGAAGGAAAACAAAAACCAATACCAACAATGCATGTTAAGGGGACCAATTAATCGGACATGGTTGGTTGGGTAGCTGTAAAAATGTGAGACTGTTCGGAAGGCTTCTCACTGACATGCACGTGTTTGTGTTTAACAGGGTATTTATGGGCTCTTTTTCCTTCTATATTGAAGGATTATATAATCCCCCAGCTATTAACCTTTAAAATGCTGTTTTTACAAGTTCAGTACCTAGACTAGATAGCAATAAAGAGTGATGTTGAGTCAGTCTGACTTCAAAGGGAGTGATGCGTGGAACAGCTGGACGCGGAAAGGAGCACTTCTTCTGCCTGCTAGCCTTGTAGTGGCTGATCTTTCCCTCTGAAATGAAACAGGCTTACTAGCCAGAGACTATTCCCTGCAGTGACTATAAAAAGGTATCTTCGTCTCTGACGCAGGGAGCGATTGAGAGCACCGGCATGAGCCATATGAGTGTGTGCTCAAAGACCTGAGGAAATGCAGGATTGACAGTCCATTAAGGGGAAGGCAGAAGCCACTTTCCTTTTCCTTCTCTAATTAGGCATCAGCATGCATTTTCTCTCACCATTCTTTGTTCTTGCCTATCTGATTCAGGCAGTGCATCTGGCATAGCTTTGAAGCCAAGGAATGTTTTTATGCATATTGAGGAAGAAGGGGAATAAGATAAACTCAGGTCAGGACTTCCTTTACTACTGTTGGTTTCACAGTATGGCTTGCCAGATATGTCTCCATCTCTCAGGTCTCTCTGCTTAGCCGTGATCCAGGTTGAGTACTGTTTCACAGTCCCAGAAGCTGAACATGACTGTCCCCATTGCTGCTTTGGCATACGTTTTCCCCCGACTGCTGTACTTGGGCCCTGAATCTCTTCAGGCTCCAGTCTTTTAAAAAACAAATTTGCAAAATGAGTTTCTCAACTTGTTTGGAAGTAGAGAATTTATACAAAGTCTTTTTTTTTTTTTTTTTTTTGAGATAGAGTTTTGCTCTTGTTGCTTAGGCTAGAGTGCAATGGCTCCAACTCGGCTCACCACAACCTCCGCCTCCTGGGTTCAAGCGATTCTCCTGCCTCAGCCTCCCAAATAGCTGGGATTATAGGTGCCCGCCACCACGCCTGGCTAATTTTGTATTTTTAGTAGAGACGGGGTTTCTCCATGTTGGTCAGGCTGGTCTCGAACTTCCGACCTCAGGAGATTCACCCACCTCGGTCTCCCAAAGTGCTGGGTTAACAGGCGTGAGCCACCACACACGGCCTATACCAAGTCTTTATCCATAAGTTTTCATTTTCCTAGTGAGGATGGCATGGTTAATCCTCTCACGAGTATGGCCAATAAATAAAAGCACCTTTGAACTCCTCATTATTCTTATTTTATTACTACTAAATGTCATTTGTATCATGACTTAATGCTTACAGAGCTCTTCTGTTGTTTTATTTGTCGTAAAAATATTTTGCATAAGGAATTATTATCACCCACGTTATAGTTGCAGAAACTGAAGCCTAAAGACAGGATGCCTCAAATCACATTGACAGTAAGTGGCAAATCAATGTTCTATTTTTAAACATATGATTTTCTACATCATGCTTTCCTTGTAGATTCTACCCTACATTTTCTTTCTTTCTTTCTTTTTTGGAATGGCGTCTCACTCTGTTGCCCAGGCTGGAGTACAGTGGCACGATCTTGGCTCACTGCAACCTCTGTCTCCTGGGTTCAAGAGATTCTCCTGCCTCAGTCTTCCCAGTAGTGGGGATTACAGACACATACCACCATGCCTAGATAATTTTGTATTTTTAGTAAAGACAAGGTTTTGCCATGTTCGTCAGGCTGGTCTCGAACTCTTGACCTCAGGTGATGCACCAGCCTCAGCCTCCCAAAGTGCTGGGATTACAGGCATGAGCCACCGTGCCTGGCCTACCGTACATTTCAATGCCATCTTTTTCTCATAACTTTTCCTATCATCTGTCATTAGTTTTCCACCTCTGCAGGTAGGAGTCTATAAGCACCTCGTTGCAGTTGATATACAAGGGGATTCCCTGAAATATGGATACCTGTGCAAATTGAATTAAAGGAATTTAGAACAGAGAAGTAGCCTGTATCAATTTTCTTGAGACCCACTGCCTTTCTTTTAGGTTTTGACATGTTACTCACTGCCAAGTTTTCTTGACATCTAAGTCAGAGAAAATGCTGAATCAAAGTTGGCATTATACCTGTTCCTTGTAACTATGATTTCTCTTCTTTTTTTTGGTAGATTATCTTTAAAGGTGACCCCTGCCCCATAGCCTACTCCAGCTGAACCAGTGTTTAAATAAATTTCTGTAAGGCAAAGAAATTATAACAGAATTTGAGGGAGACTACCACTTCTAAAAGAGAGCAGAGGCAAGTCTTTTAGGATTTAAGCCTCTATGAATTGACTTTTTGAAGTCTTTCTTCATCTTGGCTGGGGCCGTTCCCTCCATTTGAACTCAGTTGGCAGCAATCAATAGAAAATGTTAATTTCTGGTCCTGGTTTGTCTTTTCCTTGCACGAGCTTCCTGCTGTTTGTCTGAGAAAGTGCAAACCCAGGTAAAAAAGACAGTGCTGATGGCTTTATTTAGCAGTTAGATCAACCCAGCTGAATGATATATTTTGGCCTGTCAAAAAGCAGGAACAAGTTAGCAGGAACAGTAGGCTATTTTCTTAGAGTGTTGGCCCAACTGTGATGAGGCTAGAGGACTTAGAAAATTAGGTTTAAAACATAATTTTACCTATTCCTTTTCTTTTTCCCAAAGTATAATTCTCAAGAAACCTGTATGCCCCATGGACCTGAGTGTATAATGCTGGTAATGGGTTTTGACTTTTCTATCTGAAGCCTGGTATCTCTTAGCAACAGCCAGATTTAACTTAGGTATCAATGATGAAATGAGATCAAATTTTGGAAAATGATCTTGAGAGAAGATGAAAGGCAGTACAAACAAGCATGAAATAGGAAAAAGAAGAACACAGACATTTGAACTTTTTATGGATTGTATTCCTCTGTGGGCAGTGGAAAGAAATGCATTGATGGATTGGAATCTAGGTTTTTCGGAGCACTGGTGAAGTGCTCTTGTCTTCTAGGATATTCTTTTCTACCAGGGTATCTTATCTCTACCAATTGTGGACAGGGTATAATGTATTCTTACTCCAGTTTTATTCCGTTCTTGTTTATTTCTGTCATTTTTTTCACACATTATCCTTCTATATTCTTGCAACAAACACTTGTTAAATAAGAAACAAAGGGCCAGGTGTGGTGGCTCATGCCTGTAATCCCAGCACTTTGGGAGGCTAATGGGGGAGGATTGCTTGAGACCAGGAGTTCAAGACCAGCCTGGATAACATAGTGAGACCCTTTCTCTACAAAAATAAAGAACTTAGCCAGGCATGGTGGCACGCACATGTAGTCCTAGCTACTTGGGAGGCTGAGGTGGGAGGATCACTTGAGCCCAAGAGTTGGAGGTTGCAGTGAGCCATGATTGTGCCACTGTGCTACAGCCAATAGAGTAAGACCCTGTCTCAAAAACAAAAACAAAACAAAACTAGAAACAAGGTAAGTTTTGGGGATACAGAGTCGAATAAGACATAATTCTTTCTTCATCTAGCTCACAGTCTAGTAAGGAAGATAAACAAAGCAGAAGAGTCAGACACCTTGCTAATGACTGTGAAGAGGTAAGAACAAAGTGTCATAGGAACACTGAGTCCAGAGCGATGAGCAGAACAGCCCAGCTGAATCTGAGAAGGCTTTTTCAGAAGAGATTATATTTGAGCTGGGTTCTAAAAGGTGAGTAGGCGTGATCCAGACGGAGAAGGGTGAAATTGTATTTCAGGCAGATGGGATAGCATGTGAAAAACATGGAGTTGCAAGGTACTTTACGGGTTCATGAAGAGTCATTTAGTCAGACTCTCACGCATCTGCAAGAGAGGCAATGAGGCCAGCATGATGAATTGGAGCCTGCTTGTGAAGGTCTAGTTAGGCAGCTTGTAGTTAACTGATGCAACACCATGTTTTTAGCAGGTGGGTGAGAAGAACAAATTCGTTTTTTAGGAATATAACTCTCGAAGCAGTGTGGAAGATGAACAGAAACAAGGGCAGTCCAAAGTTATGTCCGGATACCATGAAGGGGGCTACTGAGTGGTCCAGGTGAGACCTGATAGAGTTTGGACTCTGGCAAGAAAGATTGGAAAGTATCATCCAGATCTGAGAGTCAGTTTAAAGAATAGTCATCCAAATTTGGTAGCAGGTGGATGGTGGAGGCTGTGGGAAGAAATAGGAGGGGTCCCAGGCTGTATAACGTTCTAGCTTGATATTATCTGAACTAGGTCAATGACCATAACTTGAGATGAAGTGTACTGAAAAGGCAGGATTGAAAGATAAGGTAAGGCTGCAACAGTGATTCACACCTGTAATCCCAGTACTCTGTGAGGCTAAGGCAGGCAGATTGCTTGAGGCCAGGAGTTCGAAACCAAACTGGCAAACATGGTGAAAGCCCGTCTCTACAAAAAATACAAACATTAGCTGGGTGTTGTGATGAGCTCCTGTAATCCCAGCTACTTGGGAGGCTGATGCATGAGAATCACTTGAACCCAGGAGGCGGAGGTTACAGTGAGCCAAGATTGCACCACTGTACTCTAGCCCCCATGGGAGACACAGCAAGACTCTGTCTCCAAAAGAAGAAGAAGAAGAAGAAGAAGAAGAAGAAGAAGAAGAAGAGGAAGAAGAGGAAGAAGAGGAAGAGGAGGAAGAGGAGGAAGAGGAGGAAGAGGAAGAAGAGGAAGAAGAGGAAGAAGAAGAAGAAGAGGAAGAGGAAGAAGAGGAAGAAGAGGAAGAAGAAGAGGAAGAAGAAGAAGAAGAAGAAAAGAAGAAGGAGAAAGAAAGAAAAAAGTAAGATAATGAAATAAAAATTTGAGCAGGATGAGGACTGGAAAGTGGCCATTGGAGTGAAGATTTGGGGTTTCATTCATAATCTTGGCAGAAATAGTGTCAATGAAGTTGCAGGGGAAGAATATGGGATAGGAGTGAGGTAGAAACATTGTACAGAGCTTAAGACTTGAAGGCAGCTGAGAGTTTGAGCTCCTTACAATTTATATTTGAAAGAAATAAAAGGAGATGGAATGACAACTTACAAGGGAAAGAAGAAAGAAAAATGAGTTTTCAAAAGAGGGAAATCAGGCTGGGCACCGTGACTCATAACTGTAATCCCAGCACTTTGGGAAGCCAAGACAGGAGGGTCCCTTGAGGCCAGGAGTTTAAGACTAGCCTAGGCAACAAAGAGAGACCCTATATCTACAAAAATAAAAATATAAAAAGTTAGCTAGTTATGGTGGCACGCACCTGCAATCTCAGCTACTTGGGCGGCTGAAGTGAATCACTTGAGCCCAGGAGGTTGAGGCTGCAGTGAGCTATGATCGCACCACTGCACTCCAGCCTGGGTGACAGAGAGAGATCCCATCTCTAAAAAGAAAAGAAGAAATCACTTGAATATGTTTATCAATAAATAAGAAATTCCTAGATAGGGAGAGATCTCAAATATAGAAAGAAGAAGAGATAGCTAAGAGAAATTTGAGAACTGAGAAGGTAACTGAATCTAGCAAAAAATAAGAACAAATCAACAAAGGAAACTGAGGGATTAAATTTGTAGAAAGAAGAATGAAAGAGAACCAATATTAATGGTTTGTCAAGCATTGGCCCTAGGTATTTTACATTTATCAATTTATTTCATTTTCATCAAAACCCTATAAAATGTGGCCAGGCGCAGGCTAATGCCTGTCATCCCAGCAGTTTGGTTGGCCGAGGGAGGTGGATTGCTTGAGGCCAGGAGTTCATGACCAGCCTGGGCAACACGGTGAAACTAAAAATACAGAAATTACTAAAAAGACAAAACTCCTAAAATACATCTCTACTAAAAATTCAAAAATTAGCTGGGTGTGCCTGGTGCACGTCTGTCGTCTCAGCTACTCCGGAGGCTGAGGTGGGATGATCGCTTGAGCCTGAGGTTGAGATTGCAACAAGCCAAGTTCCTGACACTGCTCTCCAGTCTGAGCACTCCAGCCTGAGCAACAGAGTGAGACCCTGTCTCAAAAAAAGAAAAAAGAAAATGTCTGAAAAAAGAAAAAAGAAAAAAACCTATAAAGGGAAAGAAGGAATGCCCCTTTCTTGGAGAAAGTGGGAAAATAGCAAAGATGAGTCATACTTTCAGAAGTATGTCAAGGACCCCTGGAAGTCACTTCAAGAGATTAACTTCGTAGCCAGGTGAGGTGGCTCATGCCTGTAATTCTTGCACCACTTTGGGAGGCCAAGGCAGGCGGATCACTTGATGTCAGGAGTTCAAGACCAGCCTGGCCAACATGGTGAAACCCTGTCTCTATTAAAAATACAAAAATTAGCTGGGGGTGGTGCCGCATGCCTGTAGTCCCAGCTACTAGGGCGGCTGAGGCAGGAGAATCACTTGAACCCAGGAGGTGGAGGTTGCAGTGAGCTGAGATGGTGCCACTGCACTCCAGCCTGGGTGACAGAGCAAGACTCCATCTCAAAAAAAAAGAAGAAGGTATCTCTTTTTTTTTAATTTTGTTTTTGTTTTGAGTCAGTCTTGCTCTGTCGTCCAGGCTGGGGCACAGTGGTGCGATCTTGGCTCACTGTAGACTCTGCTTCCCAGGCTCAAGTGATAATCCCACCTCAGCCTCCCGAGTAGCTGGGACTACTGGCACACGCCACCACACCTGGCTAACTTTTTGTATTTTTGGTAGAGACGGGGGTCTCATCATGCTGCCCAGGCTGGTCTTAAACTCCCGAGCTTAAGCAATTCGCCCACCTCAGCCTCCGAAAGCGCTGGGATTACAGGTGTGAGCCACTGCACCGGCCTTCAGGAGTTATCAAGAGATAATTTCTATTTCCTCTCTGAAGAGAAGCTGAAGTCATCTTCTAAGAGTGAAATAGGAGTGAGGCGGGTGTTCAGAAAGAATGGAAAAGTTTTTGAAGAGTCAGAATTATTGACTGGGGACAAAGGAAGAGATTTCCATACAGTGTTGATATCTGTTGGACTTGGAAAGCATGCTCTGTGTGACATGATCATTTCAATTTGCACCATAGCCCATGAGCAGAGAGTTGGGGTCCTCTTGGGTAGATGTTTTGGGAAGGTCAGCAGAATCACAAGGCGCTGAGCATGCTGGTGATACCTAGGGGAAAGTAAAACTAGAAAGTGACTGAAACTAGGAGAACGATGAGATAGAAGAAGAGAGTTAAGGGAGGAATCAAATGAGAAATGTCAATGGATTGAAGATTGAGATCTTGACAGATCTCAGAGGCACTTTAAGATTCTAGGCTGACATCTGGAGAAAAGGTGCTTTAGCAGGATGCATGTCACTGACCACCTACCTTAAACTAACATTGGTCTTATTTGCATGAACAAAAGATGGAGCTGTTGAATTGTTGAATGGGTGACTGAGAAAGGCTGTGAAAGTCCAGGTTGGGTAATCCCCACCCATCTTGGATTAGTTAGGGTGGGCCTCTCTGGAATCAGATAGGTCTCATGGCCTGTCTGCCCAGGTCTTATGATTATGTACAGTCACAGAGCCCAGTTAATAGGTGTTTTGAAAAGCTTCTAAAACCTGTAATTGTGAGCCTTTACTACCTTGGACTTTTGAAGATTTAAACCACAGAATTTTTTTTTTAAAGCAGGTTGAATTATTTTATTTTATGTTGCAATGCTTTACAATAAACTGTTCCCTTCCAGAGAACAGTTCCTATTTCTTACTTTATGAAATTTTAGGCCCATGAAGTGAATTTTCTAGGCCATTCCCCATACCTCCACTCCAGCCAATTAATATCATGCTTTGCATTTTCATCCAATCTTGCATATTCTGTGGGGTTGATTCACCACACAACCACATGCTTTTTTTTTTTTTTTTACAAGTGTTGTCACCAGGTCCCAGGTGTAGGATGAACCTGCTGAGGTGGACAAAGGATCTTTCTGTCACTCAGGGAACAGCACCAGCAGGTGAGAGCCCTGCCTCTCTGCCCCTTTCTGGCTTGTTCTGTTAGGGTTCTCCATGATTTGTCTATCCTTACTCTTTGTCCCTGGGCTCAGCCTCAAGCTCCCTCCATATCCAGGTGTGGGATTATTTTAACATCTGCAGTTTGGTGCAACTACATGTCTCTGTTATACATACAAATAGCAAAAGAATACAGGTCTCTAGGGATTCTGTGAACAACTGAGATCATCCAAAAAGAGCTTTAGAAATCAGGGGGGAAAAAAAAATCTCTGCTGTGTTTTATCTGCCTGTTTATTTGTTTGCATTGATCGCAGAGCACTGAAGCAAGGATTTAAAATAACCTTTCTTTGTCAGCCTGTTAACCTGCCTTACAGTTGGTTCTGATGTCCTCCACTGTTATTACAGTAGGAGATTAGATGTAATTACCCAGCACTTCAATTTACACGTCAAACACAATTACACAGAAAACAATCTGTTAGAGTGTCCTAATGATTCAGATGTTACTTGGTTTTATGGTGAATTCTGGATAAGAAATATTAAAAATTAGGATCTCAGTTGACCTTTATGGCTTAACCTTTATATGTTCCCGGCCATTTAAGAACCTAGATTCATCTCATTTAAACTTTTACAGATGAAGATAATGACGCTGAGAAAATGGAAATCACTCCCCCAGATTCAGAAAGCTGTCTGGGAGTAGGTTTGAGACTAGCACCCCCCATTTCCTGATACAGAATTTAGTGCTCTGCAGCAATCTGGGGAGGAGCTCCACCATCTAGTTGCTGGAGAAGGGGACTCAGGTGGTGCGGAATGGCACTCTCATTTAGGATACGGCTTGTGGGGCAACATGTAAAGTATTCTGGTTCTCCATTGGCCTTACAAGTCAATTATCTTGTAAAGTTTTTAATTGGTACCCACAAAACCTTTCTCCTCCTTCTCTCATTTTCTGATGGGTGTGTGTTTAAGGTGAAATAATTTGAGCAGGTAAATTTTGTTTTACCACTATACATTTTAATATCATATGCATATGAATACAAATAAAAATTTATCTTTTGATTATTTACAATGTGTCACTCTCTGTTAACAGGCAGGGATTTGTGTTAATAATTGAGAGCTCTCTGGCTGGGTGCAGTGGCTCATGCTTGTAATTCCAGCACTTTGGAAGGCTGAGTTGGGTGGATCACTTGAGGCCAGGAGATCGAGACCAGCCTGGCCAACATGGCAAAACCCTGTCTCTACCAAAAGTACAAAAATTAGCCAGATGTGATGGCGCGTGCCTGTAATCCCAGTTACTCAAGAGGCTGAGGTGTGAGAATTGCTTGAGCCCCGGAGACAGAGGTGGCAGTGAGCAGAGATTGCATCACTGCAAGTCAGCCTGGGCCACAGAGTGAGACTCTGTCTCAAAAATAAAATAAAATAAAGATAATAATAATAATAATTGAGAGCTTTCTTTCTAAAATATCACTGGACTCTTATTCAACAGAGAGGCTAGAACTGTGTTAAGCAGCAGTAAGGTTTACCTAGTCTTATAGCTGGAGGGTGCAGGGGTGTAGATGAGCTTTAGATAGCATGGGCTCTGGTTTCTCTGATTGCCAGTCATCTATTACCTGCCTTCTGATCTGCCAAGGTGTGGCACAGACTTTCTATGATCTGTCCCAGAGAGGAAACTTAATCAGTGCTGTTACAACTCTGGCGTTCACTTTCAGAAAAGGTAGAAGTTCTTTCTCCCAAGTCACTGCTCAGGGCCTTGTCGGTCAGTTTGGTGGATTCGATGCGTATTGATGCAGAAACAGGGACCAAGCAAATGTCCCTAACTCTGGGATTTTTGTCACTTTGCAGAAAAGGCATACTGGAAGAGGATAAAATATTCTTTGAAAAAGGAAATTTCCAAGGTATATCTCTTACATACTTAGGTAGGAGAAAGTTATTTGACCATGAAGAAAAAATTGAATGGGAACTGATTAAATTGCTGTAAGAAAATTAAGGGAGTCCTCTAAGAAAGTGTCACCCCTCTGCCTCCCTAGAACATGAGTTAATAAATTATTCTGTGAAACCCTAAACAAAATCAGATAGACTCCCTTTGTTAGAGCCTGAGATCCCTGAGTTTATCTATAAGGCATGTGTGGTCATTTTGGAGAATTGTTTTCTATTTGCTAATTATTTTGCTCTCCAATTTTGCTTTCCCCAGGGAGAATCCAATCTGGACAAACTATCAGTTAACAGCCATGTAGTCATCCATGTTAATAGCTTTACTGAGTAGCTACTCAGACATGCCAGCCATGTAGAGAAATGTGAGGTGTGGCAGGTGTTTTAATATATCAATGGTATCTATGGTTTGATGATTTTCCTGGTCTGTTCAAATGCTATTAACTGCTTCCAAAATGTTATAAATGATGTATTTGTAGTGTGGATTGTTTCTCTGTTATCTATATTAGTGTTTCTGTCTATTCTTAAATAACTCATCAAATACTTTTGTGTTGTGTGTTTCATTCTCCCTTGCCCCAGTCAAACTGAGCCAAGTATTACAATAAGTAGGCCACTTTGCTGTTGAGTCTTGGAGACAAAAAATGGTAATACAAAATAAACATGACTACTTATAGCCCCCTTACTCTCTATAATGAACCACTGTCTCTGTTGAACTTTTAACTGAAACCACAGTCCAGAGTCTCAAGGAGCCATCTCTCAAACATGGGTATCATTAAGGTCCAGAGATTTCTAACCACAGACTTACTATCTTTGGAATAAAAGCCTGAGAGCAGCCTAACTCACGTCTAATGCAGGAAGGGCAAGTTATAAACAACCTTGGCATCCTTGAGATCACTGACCCTACAGGCATTATAGCCTTCGAGTTTTATTCTGATAACAGCTTCCTGGTGTACTTGTCTGCTATTTGGTTAAATTATTACAAAGCGGTAGACAGAGACCCTCTGCTTTTATCTCTAGCTCACTTCAGGGTAGTGCTAATGAGTTTTCACTCTGGGCTGAGTGCTTGGGTCATGCAGTGATAGATATGGGAGAAGCAATCCTAGGAATGAGCTATATTAAAACATAATCTAAGGTCTGGTGCTGTGTTGCCATGAGCCAGGGACAGGGTGGCATCTGTCTTCCCCAATGTCACAAAGAGCAAAGTAGTCACAGAGTTTCAACAAAGGATGTTCCTTTGACTTTGGCGTTGATCCAGGTCTGATCTATTAATATCTTGGAAGTAACATGATCTTCACCATCCTTATCATCATTGTCACTAACCATCCTTTACTTATTTATTTTTTTTACTAACAATCTTTTATTGAAACTTTTACTATGTGCCAAACACTTCACTAAGCATAGTACCTTCATGATCTCATATAACTTACAACATTTCATAAATCAGTATTATTAATTTCCCAGTTTTAGAGATGAGATTTGGGAGACTAAAAGACTTCCTTAAGGTTATTTTTACTGGTGTGCACATCTGAGGTTCAAATCTAGGTCTGATTTCAGAGCCTGAGCTTTTTACACAACTGTGTTATACGAAACAAATCAGCCAGCATGGTGGCTCACACCTGTTAATCCCAGCTGTTCAGGAGGCTGAGGCAGAAGGATCCCTTGAGGCCAGGAGTCTGAGACTGGCTGGACAACATAGAAACAGCTGGTTTCTATTTAAAAAAAAAAAGAAGAAGAAAGAAATGAGCAAGAAAAGAATTATTTACCAGGCCTCTCCTCTTTGTAGGATGCTATATTAGATTTATGGGGTTGGGGTACAAAAAAGCATAAGTTACTTTGCATCCCCAAATGGCTTTAGGTGTTATCGGCCAAGAAGTCGCTTAAAAGATAATTAACAATATACTAGATGTCAAGTACGTGGAACATAGTAAATATTACACTAGTAAAGAGGAGGTCTTGGAGAAGGTGAGAGTCACACTGGGCCTTGAACAGTGGGCAAGGTTTATATAAATGAGAAACACATTTCACACCAGGGAGGTGATTTGAGGAAGTGCAAGGGATGTTATGTTGTTGAAGGTTGGAGAATGATGGGAATGGGGTGGATGAAGAGTCAGTTATCCAGGAATGAAGTCTTCGTGTACTCATCTATTTGGGCCGCAAGTATTTACTGAGTGCCTGCTATCTAAAGTTGTTTCTGGGGGAAGAACAAGAGAGAAGGGTGAAAAGGTAGATGTTTTTTGTTCAGAGTTGTGCTGGCTGGCCTGCCACAGGCAAACATGTTGGGGATTAGTATTTGATCAGCAGCTCTTCTCTTAACGTCATAGTTACACACATTTGTTGGAGTATGTCCCGGCTCCAACGTCCTGGCCAATATGTCAGAAGGAAAGAGACTGGCTTTGGCAGATCAATCTTACTGATTTATTTCTAAATTTGAAAAAAAAAAATCAAAGCAATATAGCAGTGTTACAAAAATGTTTAAAAGAAATGGACAATCACCCATAGTTCTACCTTCTTAATATAATTGAGGTTTCTAATCTTTTCTGGTTTTTAGCATGGAAATAATGCCTTTTTTACATGCTTCTAATCAGATGTATAATTTTGCATCCTGCTTTATTTACAAAGTTAGAACTCATGAAAATGTGTTGAGTAAATGAACATTGATGCGTCGTGTTTACAGGAACCGGGGCTACTACCTCTTCCCTGGTGTTAATATAAATTGTTTTGAATATTCTCTATTTAAATGGAGATGGGGTCAGTGAAGGTTTTCAGGCGTCCTACTTTTAAGGTGTGGCTTTTGAATTCTGATACAGACAATAGGAATTATCTTAGCATGGATTCAGGAGACTTGAGAATTGGAATCTTGATGGGCAGGAGCAAGGTAAGTAACACTCTAGTTCCATAGGCATGATTCTCTTTTTTGCTTTTAATTGCCCGAATCTTGCCCCTTTGTCCGGCATCTGGTCAAGGAACAAGGATGTTCTCAGATAAGGGATATGGGAGGACTTGGACCAACTCCTCGGAATTTGAATTTTTCCTCCCACAGGGGTTATGTCTGTGTTGCTGTTCTTGCTCACTCTGTGATCCAAGTGATTGCTGTGTTTTAGAATTGCCATGGGCTTTCGGAAAGTTCAGTAACTGCTAGTTAACCAAAGTAACAGGTGTGAAATTAGTTCTGTGGTTCAGTTGTGCCGATCGTAAACCCATTAAAAGTACACAGAGTTTCACGTGTATTAATAAGCAGCATCCTTCTCTCTCCCATCCATTTTCACCTGCTTGAATAATCTCCAAGAACTACTCTAAAAGAACACAAGTGTCGACTTTGACAAACAAATCATACCTCCCTTTAAATATTCCTTCTCTGACAGTCTAAAAAATTGATCCAATAAGTCAATATTATTGCATTTCCTTTAGATTGATTTATTCTGGGAGCATCTCCTCTGTCTTGTCTGTACACCTCGCATTGAGATAATAGCTGTTACAGAAATCCAAAGATAAATGCTTAAAAACATCAGCAACCAAATTAATTCAGGAATTTATCTCACTCATGTGAACTTAATGATCATCCTTGTGTTTGATGAGATGTTCTGGGTGGATAAGCTTCAGGTTAAAGAGATCGAGATGTGTGCTGGGTGCAGGCAAAAGAAAAGTTCCCTTGGAGGAACAGAGTTGAGCAGTTGTCAGAGGACGATATCTCAGTAGTAACACCATCAAGGACAAGGGGTCTGTGATGCACAGGAAGCCAGCGCCAGGCCTTGTGAATATAAAAAACAGCAGATGAGGAGACAAGGAGGCGGATGGAAGGGAAGGGGTGGCTCATTGTCCTCTATTTATCTGCTGCTTGGTTTTTCTTTGTTTGTTTTTTGTTTTTTTGAGACAGAGTCTTGCTCTGTCCCCAGGCTGGAGTGCAGTGGCACCATCTCAGCTCACTGCACCTCTGCCTCCCGGGTTCAGGTGATTCTCTTGCCTCAGTCTCCAAAGTAGCTGAGAGGACAGGCATGCACCACCATGCCAAGCTAATTTATGGATTTTTAGTAGAGATAGGGTTTCACCATGTTGGCAAGGATGGTCTCGATCTCTTGACCTCATGATCCACCTGCCTTGGCTTCCCAAAGTGCTGGGATTACAGGCATGAGCCACCATGCCTGGCCTGTTGCTTGTTTTTATTGAGCACCCAAGGTGACAAATCTCTGCATTAGACATACTCCCTGAGCTCTTCCTGCAAGTATCATTCAGAAGGGTTGGAAGCTAATATACACTTAGAAGATCCAGTGGCTCTCCATTTGTTATTCTCCCAGTGGAAGACCCTGAACTAGGAACCTGAGGAGAAAGGTTAGCCATCTAAAGAAAAGACTTGTAAAAGATCTCAAACTCCAATGAAATGGATGGCCTTCTACCACCATGTGCTTCCAGTTGAAAAGTGGTCATGTATGTGTGTGGCAGGGGCTCTGCCACCTTCTCTGTGGCTCCTCTGTGTTTTAGACTGAGTATGGAAAGGCACTCAGCACACAACAAACCCTCAGTGTTTTTTCTCTTCTTTTTTTTTCCCTTTTAGCATAGATATATTTCCGTGTCCACAGGCATAAAGTCAAGGACCCATGTGTTGTAGTGGTCAAACACTGGACTTGGTAATGGTTATCAAAGCTATGGTTAATACCACATTTTATTTATCCGACCATCAGCTCATAGACATTTGGGTTATTTTTACTATTGCGTGTTTTCTCAGTGCCAGGGAGGTAGTTGGAGGTGCTATCTTTTCCGTTTACTTCTGAAGATGCTGAGGCTTGAAGACATTGATTAACTTGCCAAGATGGTGGAATTAGCAAGAGGGAGACCTGCATTGGCACCCAGGTTCATCTGACCTCAAAACCGGTGTTTTTTACTAGCTATGGCAATCTGTCTCCCAGAAACCGGAACAACTAGTTTTAATTCCCAGCTCCATTACTCCCTAGCTGAATATTCCATCACTCTGGCCCTCAGTCTGTCAAATGGAGAGGTTGTATTAGGTGTTTTCTAACATTCCTACTGGTTCTCAAGTTCTGTGCACTGTCTAATGCTTAGTTTTAAGTAGGATTTTCATGAGTATAATCTCAAGCAGTCTGCAATGTATGGGGAAATGGTAGGAGAAATTCTTTGATTACTATCTATTGAGTGCCTCCCCAAGGATATAGCAGAGACCAAAACTGTCATGGTCTGGCCTTTGGAAAACCAGTGAAGCAGGGAAACAGACACTGAATATTTTACAAGGGTTGAGTGTTATGCAGAAAGATTCCAGTATATATAGGTACTTCTGAGGGTAATTCCTATGAACCTGGTTCGGTCCGTTCAGTAAACATCTGCATGTATCCCAGACCAAGTGAGCAGCAATATTTATTTTATTTTCATTAATTTTTAAATTATTTTTCTGTTTAGACTCTTCTTATGCACAAGAGCAATAGGATTTAACATCAAAACGTAACCAGTGCGATAGGCCACCTGTGTTCTGTCTTCTCTTGTTATTCTTTTCTTTTTTGAGCCTTCTTACATAACCCCAGTTTTGATGGGAGTTGGCAGGGCATGTGGAATTGTACAGTGTCAGTCTAAAGAGGAACAAGGAAAGATGGAGATAAGGAAGAAGTTAAAGTTAGAGCAGGAGTTAAATTTAGAGGGATGGAATGAGGTAAAAATAATGAGTTATACCTTGCAATGTCTCCCAAATTCTCACTTACTGCAGCAGAAAGTATAGATTAGAAGGGAGAGAAGAAAAGAACTACAGATTCATAGACTCTGTGATTTGAAAAGGACCCAATATGACATGTGATCCAACATCATCTAATTATTTAAATTGCATCTGCGATATCCCAGTAAGACTTTCAGTTTGAATGCTTTCATTGAAGGGTAATGCCTACCCCACAAGGCAGGCCATTAGATTGTAGGACAAGCTCAGGCTGTGAAGAGAGACACTTCTTTTTGCTGAGATAACCTAAAAAAAATAACTTCTGTCATCTAGTTTTAATTCCACCCTTCTGTATTCTTTCACTTAATGTTTACAAAGTTTGTCCATGTTGTAGCATTTATCACCACTTCATTCCTGTTTATTGCTGAATATTATTCCATTATATAGTTAATATCACCTTTTATTTATCCAACCATCAGCTCATAGATATTTGGGTGATTCTTACTTTTCAGCTATTATGAGTAATATGCCTATGAATATTAATGCACACATTTTAGTGTGGACATATGTTTTCATTTCTCTGGGATATACATCTGGAATTGAATGTACTGGGTAATATAGTAACTGTTTGTTAAGCACTTTCAGTGACCGCCAGACTATTTTCCAAAGGACTGCACTATTTTACATTCAGTGTAAGTATACTTGCATGTATACATGAGGGTTCCAACTTCTCCATCTTGTTACCAGCGCTCGTTATCATCTGTCTTTTACATTATAACTATCCTAGTGGCCATGAAATGCTATCTATTGTGGTTTTGATTTGCATTTCCCTGTTGGCCAATGATGTTCAGTATTTTTAAATGTACTTATTGACCATTTATATCTATTCTTTGAAGAAATGTTTATTAAGATGCTTTGCCCAGCTTTAAAAATTTTTTATTTTGTTATTGAGTTATAGTTCTATGTATATTCTAGACACAAGCCTCTTATCAGATATATGATTTGCAAGACTTTTCTCCAGTTCATCAGGTTGTCTTTTCATGTATTGATGGTATCCTTTGAAGCATGAAACCTTTTAATTTTGATGATGTCCAGTTCACTCATCTTTTGTTGCTTGTCCTTTTGGTGTCATAGCTAAGAAACCATTACCTAATACAAGGTTACAAAGATTTATGCTAACGCTTCTGAGAGTTTTATAGTTTCAGCTCTTACAATTAGTTCTTTGATCCTCATGATCTATTTTTAAAAAGCAAGTTGTATGACATTTAAAACTCAGATACTCAGTCCTCATTCAAACTTCACCTGAAATCAAGATTAGGGGAAAAAGAGTTTAGCAGAGTACTTCCTTGCAAGTGACCCAAAAGGTTGCAGTTTTATAAGACAAAGATATACTAGACATCTCCAGAGACTTTATTACGACTTTAAGATTGAGTTTTGAGGTGTTCAAACCTGGAAGTATGGGTGATAGACTGATGGACTCTTTGTAGTTGGCCTAAGGTGATAAATGAGAATAGGAGTCTGCTGCCCAGCCCCCGTTTCAACATGGCCAGCAGCTCTGCTCTCTGCCTCCTGTCTTGTGTCCTTCCTCCTTTGGATCTCTTGGCCTGAGATCCTTTCAGGAGGTGACTTTTGGTCCCTCTTGTCCACGTACTTGCTTGCACATGCTAGTGCACCGCCCCACATAAAGCCCCCAGAGCCTCATGTCCACCTGTCCACCCTGTCTCCCTCCTGATTCTGGGATTGGAGACATCTGGTTTTTTTGTGTATCAGGATAATGACCATCTCTGTTTCTTCCCACATGAACTCCCACTCCCTTGTCTACTTGCCTTCCTTGGAGCTAATTCATACATACCTCAGGGTGCTTCTTATTTTTTATGTTTTTTCTCTCCCTGTAGATAGAACTTATAAGATTTCCATGGAAACCCCTGATCAGCCGTAGGGGACTCTTGAATAGAGGTGAGATGCACAAGCTTTGCTCATTTCTGAGGGGCTCTGAAAGTGTCTCCCTCACTCCTTCCCCAACTTCTTCTCCAACTCTCCCTGGGGCAGCTATTGGGTCTGTCTCTATAAGATGCTTCAGGAGCCCCCTGAACTTTGTCTTAGCATTGAACAGATGATGGTGACGATGGCCCTGAGCGTCAGGGCTCTCTAGGAGGAGGCTGCTGCTGGGTAGGTTGTTTGGCAGCTACAGAAAACCTCAAGTCTGGTGTGTTTTACAGGAAAAGGGCAGTGCTTAATGGCAATCCAATTCTCCCTATTGTGTCATGAGGAAAGTCCTGGTTAGGAGAGTTGGGTCCCAAAGTACCATCATTGTCTTCCTCTTATTAAACAGAGATGGAAAGCCTTCTGGAGGCAGAGGCATGGCTGTGATAATCACCAGAAAACCTTTCCATCTTTGTCTGGTTGAGATTCTTGTATGCCAGGTCTTTATATGAATGGCAGGTCTTAGGCATGCATATAAGCAAATTAACATGCTGAAACTGGAAGGGATTCAGAGCCCAGAGGTTCTAATATATGGGTTGAAGTTTCTTGGGGGACTGTGGAGTTACAGCAAAGGCTCTCTCAGAGGCCATGTGTTCACTGAATGCTGCCTGGGGACCACATACATCAACTTGGTCATTATCTCTGGAAACTATGTTATTTTTTTAGATGATAAAAATTAACTCCATACTTTAAAACACTGCAAACTACTGATTTATTGTAGACCTATTACCTTACACATGAAATAAACAGGCTCAGACAGAAAGAGTGAGGTGTTGACGAGCCTGAAGTTGCCCAGCTAGGGCTGGAGCATTGGGGTAAGTGTTGGTGGCAACACCCACTGCTCTGTTCACCCACACTGTGGAAAGTGCTGTACTGGGCAGAGGAAGCCTCCTCTGACCAGTGAGTGCCTACTCCTGCAGCTCAGAGCCTGAGAAAAAAAAGCTATACATTAAAAGTGAAACTGAGGTGGTTCCATCTTCCCAGAATAAGTGACTGATATCACTAGAAAAACTAGGGGATTTTTCTGGGGATGGGGGGGAAGGGAGGACAAAGAAACAGCAGTTCTGAGGATACTGATTTCATTCATTATCCTTTTGAAAAGTAAATTAATATTTTAAATTAGATTCCTAATCACAGAATGTGAATCATAACAGAAGTATTGTCTGGCCTCCCTTTCAAGACCAGAGCTGAGAAGAGCTTTGAACCTGAGCCTAATTGTGGCTTCAGATCTGGTGCATTTCTCTCTACTTCTGAACCTAGGTCAGTCAAATCCAGAACTTGTTTTTTTAGGGGATTTCAGAGGGAGTTGAGAAGACTAAGGTCCATCATTAAGCATCATTGATTTTTAAATTATCTTGGCTCTGAGGTTTAAGCTGGCATTGAACTCCCAGGTTCAGCTTTGAACTCTCTTATATTATGAAAACTGTCTCAATGTTTCCATTCTGAAGGCCTTGCAGTTGCTTGATTTGCATATAGGAGTGTGATATTTAAGTGTGTGGGAAAGTGGATAAATGTGGGTGACTATGTTATGCATTTATGAAAAAGCATCCAGGAATATAGGTGATCGTGTGGCTTGTCAGGACTTGGTAGGATGCAGATAGCACATTCGAATAGGGTAATGGGGGGAATTTAAGAAAGGGACTCACTTTAAAGGTGTGGGTGAAGTCAAGGGACATCAGCATAGGGTAAATGAAGCAAAGGATAAATGACGTAAAAGAGGTCACCTGACCTGAGCTGTGACCTTGGGTGCAGAGATGCAGTCAATCCACAGTGAAGCAGCAAGGGAGAAGCTGAGTGACACCCAATTCTCCTCCTGCCCTCCTGTCTCCAGCCAGTGCCTCCCTTGGCAGGACCCAAACAGAAGTCAGAGGGCAAAAGAACTGGTTACGCTTCTCAGAAGGGCCAGCCTCCTGGGTCACAGAGCAAGGTGGGGTTGAGGGGCTGTGGAGCAAGATGCAGGGATCTACTCTACACATGGAGAGTGGATCCAAAGTTGAATGTGCAATGGTAGGACAGGTAAGATCTTATTGTGAGAACACTCAGGCATTAACTGGGGCTCACCTGGACTTGAACTTAAAGAGTGTTTCTTACTTCGGAGTCTTGCTCTCTCTCTCTCTCTCTTTTCACCTGTTCTGTTTCTTTCTCCCTGTGATAGGGAGGAACCTTGCTTTCAATGTGTGGCATCTTGATTAAATGGAAAGCACATGAACTATGGAGCTAAATCATATCAGCTTTAAATTCTAGCTCTACCATTTACTGAATGTGAGCCTTGGGCTAGTTACTAACCTTTCAGGTTCCAGTTTCCTCATCTGTAAAATGTTGGTAATGTTAAACTCCTTGCAAGGTTGATATGAGAATTAAATTGTATCTTTATGTGTGTCGGCATCTTTATCTCCCAGGATAGTGATTAGTTCATGTTAACTGTTTAATAAATACTGGCTATTTTTCTCGTATCCACCACCTGGGCTCTGGGTCACACCTACCCATTTTCTCTTATACTTTGCTTCATGAATTCTTTCTTCTTTCCTAAATTATTAATCTTTTGCTCTCTAGTGGGTCTTTCCTTTTTATTTCTTAAGTTCACATCTTCCTGATGTTAAAAAAGAAATCTCTCTCCAAACCTTAATTCTTCTCTTAGCTGCTATATTTTGGCTATTGTTCCTTCATGAATCTATATATGAATATAAATTTCTATCTATCCATTTGTCCATTAATGCATCCATCCATCCATATTTATTTTTATTTTTATTTATTTATTTCTTTTGAGATGGAGTCTCATTCTGTCGCCCAGGCTGCAGTGCAGTGGTGAAATCTCAGCTCACTGCAACCTCCACCTCCCCGGTGCAAGCAGTTCTCCTGCCTCAACCTCCTGAATAGTTGGGATTACATGCATGCACCACCACACCCAGCTAAGTTTTGTGTTTTTAGTAGAGATGGGGTTTTACCATGTTGGCCAGGCTGGTCTTGAACTCCTGACCTCAAGTGATCCACCTGCCTCGGCCTCCCAAAATGCTGGGATTACAGAAGTGAGCCACTGCACCCGGCCCCTCCATCCATCTTTAAAAATCAGCATACACTTATTGCCCAAAGTTTATTACCACCTTTTGACTTCTCAACCCCCACAGATGTGTTTGTTTTCTACCATTGTGCCAAAAATGATTTCAGCGGTCTCTAATTAACTTCCCAATGCCAAATCCAATGGCCTATTTCTAGACCTCATCCTGCTTCACAGCATTTAACATTCCCAATCATGTCCTTCTTCTTGAAATACACTTCCTCCTTTGGTCTCTGTGCTGCTGTACTTCCTTGGTTCTCGGTGTTCCTGCCCAAGTACCCCCTTTCCCCTAAACCTTCCATTCACTTGTGTTCTCTTTCTTGAACACAAGATGTAGATGTTGCTAGTAACTGGTTATTTGGCTGTTTCTTCCTGTTGCTCCTCCTGTAACATTCAGGAGAGCAGAGATTTTATCTGTCCTGTTTATTGTTTTATTCTCACTACTGAACCCAATGTCCCAGTGCTTGATATAAAGTAAGTGTTAGCAAATGCTACTTGAATGGAGAATAGATTTAACATTTATTCCTACAAGGTAACTTTCTTTTTTCCTTTCTTTTCTTTTCTTTTTTTTTTTTTTGAGATGGAGTCTCGCTCTTGTTGCCCAAGCTGAAGTGCAATGGTGCGATCTCGGTTCACAGCAACCTCCGCCTTCTGGGTTCAAGCAATTCTCCTGCCTCAGCCTCCCAAGTAGCTGGGATTACAGGCATGTGCCACCACGTCCAACCAACTTTTGTATTTTTAATAGAGATGGGGGTTTCTCCATGTTAGTCAGGTTGATCTTGAACTCACGACCTCAGGTGATCCGCCTGCCTCAGCCTCCCAAAGTGCTGGGATTACAGGCGTGAGTTGCCTCACCCGGCCTTCCAAGGTAATTTTCTTAGCCTGCATCTCAACTATATGCTCCCCACATAGACGTTTCTGACCTCTTTCTTTGGACTCTATATCATGGGTCAGAAAACTTTTTCTTAAAGGATCTGATAGTATTTTTGGCTTGCAGGACATATGGTCACCATCACAACTACTCAACTCTACCATTGTAAAGCAAAAGAAACTATAAATAATATATCAATTAATAGGTGTGGCTGTGTTCCAATAAAACTTTGTTTACAAAAACACACAGCCCATGGATCATAATTTGCAGAACCCTACTCTAGCTTATGTTGTTTCCAGTAGCTCAGTGAACACTGTCACATGATTGGCTTAATGGCACCCCAAATTCAATTCATCTGACCTGAAATTATCTTCTCTTTTCTTTTTTCTTTTTCTTTTTTTTTTTTGAGATGGAGTTTCGCTCTTGTTACCCAGGCTGGAGTGCAATGGCACAATCTTGGCTCACCGCAACCTCCACCTCCTGGGTTCAAGCAATTCTCCTGCCTCAGCCTCCCGAGTAGCTGGGACTATAGGCATGCACCACCATGCCCA
>CAUYQU010023403.1:0-23895 GCA_963574635.1 Cheracebus regulus | reverse complement strand
TTCTCTCTTTTTCTAAAATCTCTTCCTCTTTCTCTTTCATTTTTTCTTTCTTTTGCTGTTTCTTTCTTTCTCCTTTTCTCTCTTTTTCTAAAATCTCTTCCTCTTCCTTTCTCTCTTTCATTCTTTTTATTCTAAAAAAATTAAAAAAATAAAAAAAAAAAAAAAGCAAGGACCAGGCCGGACACGGTGGCTCATGCCTATAATCCTAGCACTGTGGGAGGCCAAGGTGGGTGGATCACCTGTGGTCAGGTATTCGAGACCAGCCTGGACAACATGGCGAAAGCCCATCTCTACTAAAAATACAAAAATTAGCTGGGCATGGTGGCAAGCATCTATCATCCCAGCTACTCAGGAGCTTGAGGCAGGAGAATTGCTTGAACCCAGGGCTGGGTGGGATGGGGTGGCAGGTGGAGGTTTCAATGAGCTGAGATCATACCACTGCATTCCAGCCTGGGCAAAAGAGCAAAATTTTGTCTCAAAAAAAAAAAAAAAAAAGGCAGGGACCATGCCGTATGTATCTCCTTCTCCCCAGTGCCTGGCACAGAATGGATATTAGGAAAATGTTCATCCAATGAATTACTCAATAAACAAAGGAATTAATAAATAAATGACAGTCATTGTGCTGGGCATCTCATAGAAATGCCTGTATTTATTTAAATTCTTATATATCATCATGATTAGTGGTCCCCCCACCCTCTTTTAGGCACCAGGGACCAGTTTCATGGAAGACCATTTTTCCATGGGCTGGAGCTGGGGGTGATGGTTTGGGGATGATTCAAGCACATTACATTGAACACTTTATTTCTATTATTACATGGTAATAAATACTGAAATAATTCTACAACTCACCATCACGTAGTCAGTGAGAGCTCTGAGCTTGTTTTCCTGCATTTAGATGGTCCCATCTGGGAGTGATGGGAGACAGTGACAGATCATCAGGCCTTAGATTCTTCTAAGGAGCTTACAGCCTAGATCCCTCACATGCACAGATCACCATAAGATTTATCCTCCTATGAGAATCTGATGCCATCACTGATCTGAAAAGAGGCGGAGCTGAGGTGCTAATGTGAGCAACGGGGAGTGGCCGCAAACACAGTTGAAGCCTCGCTAACTCACCTGCTGCTCACTTCCTATTGTGTGACCCAGTTCCTAACAGGCCACAGACCTGTACCCATTCATGGCCCAGGGGTTGGGAACCCCTGGACATGATGAAATGTTAGGCTGTCTTAATTTAAAATTACTAGTATAAAATCTGGGTAAAACATTGGGGAAATGTGATATATTATTGGGCAGATACAGGTTAGAATTCCAAAAAGCATGTGTACACTAATTGTAACTATAAAAACATATCTTTACATTATTTTCATAAGAACAAAAACCAAAAGGTAATATGCAAAAAAAAAAAAAAAAGTAGTAGGAATCTAGAAGGTTGCAGTTCTGCTTTCCAAATATTCTTTTTGTTTGTTTCTATTCCTTAATAAGGAAGAGGAAAAAAGAAGGGGACAAAACGGAGCTTCCAGACTGTTTTGGTCTGGTCATAGTTAACCTGCGTGACTCTAATGGTAGCACCACAGACCCCTGCCAAGGCATCTGTCCACCAGCCCAGTGGGGAAAGTCTCCAGTTCCTGTGTCTGGGCTGGTAGGACATGGTGGGGAATGGAGATGACTTTGTTTTCCACATAGCCCGCAGGGCTCCCCCTAGCCTGATCAAGTCTGTAAGACCTGCACCTCTAAGACAGGGAAGTCTTAATAAATGTGCATGTTCTGCCCTCTTTATGCAGGCATGTACGCACCAGGTATTTAAAAGAACAAAGAGCTTAAACAGTCGCTTTGTTTCAACTGAACTGGAGCATTCAGGGCTTTCTATTCATCCTGCAAGGAGCCTGCTCAAGTATTAACAGATATCAATCTAGTAAATTGTGCAGCAAGCACCATTATTTTCTTCTCAATCTATTTTACCTGCCACATTTCCCAGGGGCAGATTGGAAAATGTGGTAATTATATATTGATATAATGTGGGAACAGGTTACATACGGACCTTTTGCACCTGGCTTCCTGATTAACCAGCTAAAATGTGCTCTGTGGGATCCTTCTTTGCTTTTTAAAAAATCTCCTGAGCCAAGCTCTTATTTTGCTATGTATGATTTTCTCCTTGGTTGTAAAAACTGTAAGCTTTATGAGGACCTCATATGAACCATACCGACATGGGATTTTGAGGCACAGCCCCAGTCTCCTCCTCGCTGGGCAAGGATTCAACCCAAAGCCAGCCTCCAGCTTCAGTGAACAGGTGACTTCCACGCAAAGACACAAGAACAGCTTCGCCAGGCTGGCTGCCTGCTTCCTGCACTGCCTAATTAAGGAAGAGTTAGTCAGCATGAAAGGTACTTATTAGGAAAGGGTGCACTGGATCACACTTGTGGGCCTTCAGAAGAAATAAATTACTTTTTTAAAAAAGGAATATAGTAACGAGCTTCACGGTAGGCTTTCCTCACCAACACTAATGATGATAGCACCCAACGAAGAAGCTACAGGAGAAGATGAACTTTAATGGTCTTCACTTGGATGATTTTCTAGAATGCTTAAGCAGAGGGAGGGAGAGGCAGCTAGCCATGTCATGTCAAGGCACTCGTAGCGAGAGGCAAGGAGGAAAGCACGTGGTGAGCCGGATCGGGTGATCTCTGTGAATCTCAGCGAAAGATAAAGTGAAGAAGCCACGTAACCCACGTACCAAGGAGCTGCCAGCCTGTTCCAAGGTTGTCCTGTCACTCAGCATTTCCTATGGGCATCATGACGTCAAATCCCAGCTGGGGCCAACTCTTCCCAGCTTCCCTGACCTCAGAGTCGCCCATCATAGGTGGCAAGTGACAGGTCACTGAATGAGGCTTCATCTAACCTGGGTTCTCCTAGGAGCTCTGACACTGCACTAGCAAGCTGGCCTTCTACAGGGCTTCTGTCTTTGTGCCCTTTCTAATCAGAAAATGAAGAGGGGGAGACATGGTGGGAGATCACTTAGGTCCCATCCAGCTGTAACCAGAGACTGCATATAGGAAAACCCACTGAAATCAGCTGCCTTTTGCTAGCCTAGTCTGGTCTGTCTATATGGCTCTCTTATCAAAAGATATCCCGAGGCATCTGAGCTAAATGACTGCGCAGAGAACAGAGCTGACTTCTGTCAGGTAGACCTGAAAAGGGCACAAAGGAAAGAAAACTTGCCCGTGGATGTGGGACTCTGCCAACTAAAAATTCAAGTCCAGAATTCATCATCTAACTTACTAAATGTAACCTTTTCTAACACCACCCCATGCCCCCGCAAAAAATAAAAACCAACCTGTGTAACTGTAGCAATAAAGTAATTAGCGAGGCACACTCTTTCTAAAATGAAACCACCAATACTGTAACTTCCAGCTAAATTTAATTACTATCTAATTTCCTTTACAATAGATGACCTAGTTTTTGGACAATATTCTCAGAAAAGAGATTGTATGTGGGTGTAAAAATCTGCCCTATCTTGGGAAAGCAGAGGGACCATTTACTGACCACACCGAATCCATCCAGATATGAATATGTGCAAGGCAAATGGAAAAGATGCAGCCCCATTGAAGGAACACACTCTGTTCTTACACAAAGGCTAAAACAGCAAGCAGTCCAAAGATTATGCCTTTAACAAAAAGCAATTTCACAGAGACCCGAGAGCTGTTTGTCAGACTTGCCGACTGACTTCCAGAGGCCAGCCCTGAACATCTTGTAGAAAGAGGCAGGCTGTGTCTCTGCCTGTCACCTTCTGCATGTGCAGAGGCCACCCATGTACCCCAACTCCCAGGTTCCAGGACAAGGCACTAGCACAGAGCAGCCCCACTTGATGGGGTCTGCAAAGGCCTCTCATGCCTCAGAAAGTCCCCTACCTGGCAGGAAAGGAGGGGGAGTGGGCCCAGATGCATCTGGCTCACCCTCCCTCCTCACCAAACTTGTCCTGGGCTCAGCACAGTGAATGGTGACATGTGAATAATAATGAATGGTGAAATATACAGTGAATGAGTAACAAAACAAAACTGGAGCATCCCAATCCCAGGCAGCCAGAACAGCCCTAAGGACACCATCAGCTGCCCCTCCATTTATTATTTCCCATAATTAAAAACTGGGGAGAAATGAACATCCTACCCTCAAGGAGTTCAGAGCCTAGATGGGAAATAAATATGTAAACAAATAATCGCAAAAGCATAATAAGTTCTATGGCAGGAGAGTCCAGGGTGTTGCAGGCGGACTAGGTAGGAGGGAGAGGAGTCAGAGAAGGGGAGTCAGGGTGGCTTTCCAGAGCCCAGGGCCTCAATGCCCAGATCTAGGTGCAAAAGGATGGGGAGGAATAGGAGAGAGAGGACACTCCAGGCAAAGATAAAGATATCCACAAGCACAAAGCGTGCAGACAGAGAAAGGGTGGCAGTTTGAGAAGCGAAGGGTTTCATGGCCTGGGTGTGGGAGAGATAAGAAGAGATAGACCAGGCTGCTGTGAAGCCGAGATTGGTAGGTGTGGGCGATAGTGCCGACACCTGATCTGGTGGCTTTGGAGGGACACTGAAAGGTTTTAGGCAGGCCAGTGACAATTTCAGGTTTGTGTTGAGGAGCGATGGCCCTGAAATGACATGATGTCTGGGTATTGCAAAATATAAAATGTGCTACTCAAGCAAAATACGAAAACAAAAAGGGAGACTGATCTTTCAAAAATGATGAACTGCTGATAATGAAGACAAGTAATGGGTACGTGAGGGTTCATGATATTATTCACTCCATTTTGTGTAAGTTTAAATTTTTCATAGTAGATATATTTTTAATCACAAGAATTATTTAAAAATAAGATCTGAAGAGGTTCCATTAAATTCATACATTTTTTCCAATGTTCAATATCCTAATTTAGTAGCCAAAAATAAATGGGAGAGTGTTTGGTTATTTTTTCCACATTTAAAAAAAATCACTGTGCTGCAGGATAGAGACTAAATTGGGAGAAAGAAGAGAGCAGACAGGGGCCACTGGAGGCCTCGGCAGGGCCGCAGCTGAGGAATGGTGGTGCCTGCACCGACCCAGTGGCAGAGGGGACGAAGAGACAGACCTAAAATGCTCAGAAGGTGAAATGGCCAGAACTCAGTGACTGACTTGACATGAATGAATCATGCATTCAATCACTCTCTCCATAAAGATTTAGGGCCACCTGCTCTGCCAGGGAGTGTGGAAGAATAAAAAGGCAGGGCCAAGAGGCAAGGCATCAGCACAGCTCTCTGTGACAGTAACGAGATGAAATAAGCTAAAAGGATAAAAACAGTTTTGAAAGGAGCAAAAAGTAAAAAGCTGTAAGTAAACATTAGCTTAAAACACACTGGAATGAAAACCAATAAAATCAAAAAATGCTGGAAAATAAATTTGATGAGTTGAACAGTGCACTTAAAATGTTAGAACTATAAAAGAGCCAAGAGAAAATAAACACTAAGATCACCTCATAAAAGACAAATAATACAATAAAAACTACAGATAAAAAGGGAAAAGTAAATAATATTAGCTAATGGAACGTATTAAAAAGATTAAATAGTGAAATAAAATCATTTAGGATGCATAACTTTTGCTAAAAGCACATTATAACCAAAGGGTAATACTAGAAATACGGACTGCAATACAGAAACCAGCAGAGAGGTGAACAGGCCAGGCCATCTGATCAACCTCACCACCCATCACTGCTGTGAAGCTCTCTGAGTCCAGCCTGTAATTCCAAGTCCCCAAATCTATCACACTTTCCTTAAAGGACATTGCCTAGGGAAAGTGGGGATTATACCACACAATCCACAGAAAAGCCTCATAAAAATCCTCTTTGGACATCTGTCCCTCACCTCAAACCTTCCCATTCACAGCACCTGCCAAAAATCTCTCCTTCTCTCATCCTCCCTCCCCCCTATACTATTCACCTCCATGCACCAGACTAGCCTCTCTGCTCCAGCACCCTTGCTTCTGATGAGAGAACCCCCTGGCCATTCCTCTTAGGGAAGGACAGCCCAGTGTGAGCCTCTAAATTCTCATCTTGCCAAAAAGTACCCCCTAGAACTGAATGGATGAAATTCTCCACTTCATTACATGTACACATGCCAGGATTCCCTCAACACTGGGTTCTTGGAGGAAGAAGTACTATCACTCTTCCTAATATGTCTCAGGGCCTATCCCTGAGCCCAGCACACAGTGCATGCTCAGTTAACAGCTGCCGTAGGTTTAAAAAAAAGGAGGAGGAGGAAAGAAAAAAGAATCTGTAAACTTCAAGCTGGGTAGGGCTCAAATATCTAACAAACTGAATCCCACAGCAGAGGGTCCCAGATTCCAACTTATTTCTTTCTTTCTTTTTTTTTTTTTTTTTTTAGACAAAAACCCACTCTGTCTCCCAGGCTAGAGTACAGGTGGTGTGATCTCAGCTCACTGCAATCTCTGCCTCCTGGGTTCGAGTGATTCTCCTGCCTCAGCCTCCTGAGTAACTGGGACTACAAGCACATGTCACCACACCTGACTAATTTTTTGTACTTTTAGTATAGACAGGGTTTCATCATGTTAGCCAGGATGGTCTCAATCTCCTGACCTCGTGATCCACCCACCTTTTGGCCTCCCGCAGTGCTGGAATTACAGGCATGAGCCACCATGCCTGACCCTTCCAACTTATTTCTAACGAGAGGCCCCCAGGGCTCTTATCTATCACAGGGGCACCTTCAGCTCCTCCCAGAAGGCACATGAGGTAACAGCAGAGATGCCCTTACTCAAGGGCCACAACAACAACCAAAGGAAATAAATAACAATGTTGCTGTGTGACCTCAAGGAGAGAAGGCTTCCAAGCAGTGATCAAGAAGGGCTTAATGAAGGAGGAGGAACTGAGACAAAGACTTGGAAGACAGTTAGGCTGTGTGGATAGAGGGAGAACAGGGCAGGATTCCTGGGAAGGGAACAGGCTATGAGCTCACATGTAGAGAGACCATTTCAGCCCTCCATCCCAAAGGCAGCCTCTTGCCCCAAGTTTCTGGCAGAAAGCAAGCCACAGAGTCCTATAGGCAGCATTCTGTCCAGGGTGGAGCAAGTTCCCTAAACTCAACAGTAGAAACTTTGCAGAAGCTGCTAGACTGCCATAAGGCAGGGCCACTGATCTTCTGGCCAAATCAAAGCTTTCTTTATGATGCAGAAATCCAGTCCTGGGCTTTCAGCACACCCTCCAACACCAGGCTGTGCAGGCAGCCGCTGCATTTGCATTTGGACAACCATAAGCATGAGAAGCCATCACACTCTATATCCTGAAAGAACATAGTAATTCTAGCTGCCTCTTCCATAAGGTGCTTCCTGTGACATTTAAATAGATAATGACAGTTTGCAGCATTAGCCTCCTTAGCAAGGATTTGCCTAACCTCTTGTACGAGCTGGTTTTCTGTTCTCACGGCCATTTGGATTATGTAAGTCATTACACATACTTATTACCACCAGGACAATTGCTGGCTTTTTATTTTTTCAAGTCCAGGGAGAGTGAGAACCTTCTTAGTCTGAACTTTAGAAAAGCCTTGAGGTGGAGTGATCTTACTTCATTCAGGCTGCTATAATAGAATACCAAAAGACTGGGTGCCTTATGAGCAACACACACTTATTTCTTACAGTTCTAGAGGCTGAGAAGTCCAAGATTGAGGCACCATCAGATTCAGTGTCTGGTGAGAGTCTGCATCCTGGTTTATGGATGACTGTCTTCTCACTGTGTCCCCACATGTGGACAAGGGAACACTCTTGGGTCTCTTTTATAAGGACAGTAATTTCATTCATGAGGGCTCTACACTTATGACCTAAGTACCTCCCAAAAGCCTCACCTCTTAACACCATCCCCTTGAGGATTAGGTTTCAACACATGAGTTTGGGGGCACACAATCATTCCATGTCCAGCAGGGGGTTCCTCATCTCTACAGCTTGCATTCGTCTGGAAGAAAATGCTAGACTGAAATTCTTCCTGTTTGCTCCAACTGAGATGCCAGTATCACAGACATGTGCTAGCAAAGTGAGTATGGAACCGCCTCCAACACAGAATTTACAGGACATGGTTGAGAACCAATGAGTTTTGTAACTCTTGAGCCCCTTACCCAGTGGCCTTTATTTGCTTTGGGAATATAAAATTTTGAGAGTGGAGGAAGGGGGAATGTGTGAAGCAATTACTTTAAAGAGCACTATTATGATGCTGTGAGTCTTACCCTTCCATGCAGAGGGAGCAGGACTTGCTTTCTGTCACCTTGAGCCTAGAGAAGGTGCTTCTGTTGATCCATTCAAAGACCATGAAGAACATCCCTATAGTGAGAGAACACTGTGCCCTGGACAGAAAATTGAGCAGGCAGCCTCTTATTTGGCATGTGGCAGCTGGAGAGAACACACAGCCGAGCTCGGTCTAGACCTCCAGGATTTACTGGGACAGGATGCAGACCCTGAGGGAAAGCCAGCCTGGAGCCATTTTAATTCCTGCCCAAAGGCTACCCAGGAGCGTGTAGAGAGTGTGAGATGCTGCGTGGAGGAATGTCAGAGAGCAGGGATGAGGGCAGCATAGTGGGAAGGAATCGCACAGCCGGCATCAAGGGAGTGTCAGTGGCCTCCCCAGGCAGAGGGGTTTCCAGCAAACTCACCACAGCATCCATGAGAGCAAGAGTCAGCTCGAAATATCTGCCAGGCCTGGGAGTGCAACACAGATGGCAGTTCAACGAGGAGATTTGCTGTCCCTCCTGCCCCTCCTCCCTCCCCATCCTCCTCCCTCCGTGATTGGGATCAGCAGTTGTCCAGTACAGAGAGAAGAGCAGATGAAGCAAGAAGGACATGGCTCTGCTCTTGGAAGGGGTCAGCCACAGTAGGGGTCCAGCCGCAGGAGGCACAAAATTTCATGTTAATTATATTCAGAGATTTGATTATTGTGAGGTCTGGAGATTCTACTTTCTGCACTGTGTTTGCAATTAGTGTAACTATTGGTTTGCTGCTTAAGAGACAGCAGAAAAGCCACAGACCTGCCCAAATTTTTAACACAGGCAAGAGAAATTTATTTTTCACCCCCAACCTACCCAGTGAAATTTTAAAGGACAGTAAGAAATAACAATGAAGTTACATTTGATCATATCCCCAAAGTCAAGTTTGTTTGACATGCAATAAAAACCATGAATCATTGTTGCTTTCAACACAGTCCAAAAGTAATTATTTAAAGCTTTTTTTAATATTATACATCTTTTGATGCATAAATTCATGTCTAAGGCCAGGTGCAGTGGCTTACGCCTATAATCCCAGCACTCTGGGAGGCCTAGATGGGTGGATCACTTGAGGTCAGGAGTTCAAGATCAGCCTGGACAACATGGCGAAACCCCTCTCTACTAAAAATACAAAAATCAGCCAGGCATGGTGGCGGGTGCCTGTAATTTCAGCTACTTGGGTGGCTGAGGCAAGAGAATCGCTCAAACCCAGGAGGCAAAGGTTGCAGTGAGCCGAGATTATGCCACAGCACTCCAGCCTGGGTGACAGAGTGAGACTTCATCTCAAAAAAAAAAAGAAGAAATACATATCTAGAATTTATCCTATGATAACACTCCAGACTATACCCAAATATTTAGCAAGAAGGGCATCACATGCAGCATTGTCCATGTGGCAGACACTGTAGATCAATACAGCCAGCACCAGTTTCAGGCCTCTTCCCCTTGCCTCCTGTACAGTAAAGGTATAAAAGCTAAATGTTCATTTCACAGCCTCACTTGCAGCTAGGACTGGTCCTGTGACCCAGCTCTGACCAACGAAAGCGAAGTCTGCAGATGCTGTCTTTCTACCTTCTTCTTGAAATTGATGCAGCAACAATGCTAGAACTGCAGCCTTCATCTTCAGCTCTTGAGCAAATGGCATGGGAATTGCAGAGAATTCAGCGCTGACATGATGAGCCGCTAAACCTTCCAACTCTCACTCTCTTCAGACCTCTTGTTAGATGAGAAAAATTAACTTCTATTTGCTTAAGACACTGTAGTTGGTTTTTCTGTCACTTGAAGCCAAATACAACCGTGATGGCACATGCACATTTACAGGCACACACTCACACATATATGTACAGACATATGCACATACATGCCATGAAAAAAGGGTATGGGGGGATATAACAAAATGTATGGTGGTAAAATTGTATGACATTTTTGTATTCTTCTTTTTTTCTGTTGGTATTTTGTAAATTATCTAAAGTGAACATGTATTGTTTTCATGGAAATAGAAAAAGTTACAAAAACTATCTTTTGATAGTGAGGCCCTGCCTGTGCTCACTGAAACACAGACACGGTTCTTGGTCCTCGGAGAGCTTTGTTCTATGTTCTCTGTTCTAGACTGGTTCAGCACACACCTACTCTAAACCATGGCCATGAAGATAGAACCAGGTGAGACTGCTTAAAACCCTACTAAGAAAAGCAGAGATAAAGTGATAAGGATAAGGTTCATCAGAGAGAAAGGGGCCCATATTTATCATATCTTGGGTGAAATGTGCAAGGCCTTGGAATTAACAAGCGTTATGGAGGAAAGGAGACACACATTAAGGATTGATGAGTCTTTGGGCTGCAGTGACTCAATAGCAGCTGACAGAACTAGGGGAGCTGGGGAGGGGAGCCAGTTTTGAGGTGCACAGAACTCAGGCGCTCAGTTTCAAACATGTTGTGCTCAAGGTGGATGATGGGACCTCCCAGGGAAGAAACTGAGTTGTCTGATGGTAGTCCCTTCACCCAGTAAACCCTCAGCGAGCAACGAATACATGTGCAGAATTATCGCTCATCACGAGGCAACAAAGATAAATAAGAGGTGGCAATTGATGTACTCAACAGCTTGCAGTCTAGAAAGAAAGAGAGAACACGAACACCCACTGTACCGCAGTATATATAGAATAGCTGCAGTTTACAGTAAGGAAGCACAGTTTATACCAAGGTTTCATAATGATGGTGGAACTTGAACTGAAGCCTGTTGGGTAACACAGTATTTTGAGAGGCAAGGAAAGTAGGGAAGAGATTGACAGGTTGAAGAAATCACATGAGCCAAGGCACAAAGATGCAGAAGGGTTTGTATGCTCCAACTGATGACAGCACAGAGTTTGTAAAGAGGTATGGTGGAAGGTGGAGATGGGACCAGCTGGAGAATGATGTAACCTCCAAGCCCAGGAATCCAAACTGTAGCCAGTAAGAAGCCACTGATAAGACTCCAACAGGGTAGAGGCATGACCATAACCATAGTTGAGGAAGATAACCCCAGTTGTGGAGGGTGAACAGAAGAGGCAAGCTATTAGAGGTGTGGGAACGAGTTATAAAGCCATTGTAATCATCCAGACAAGAGATAAGAAAATCTTGGAGTGTTTAAGGGAATAGAAAGGAGAAATTGGGAAGAAACAGAATGATAGGAGCTTGTGGCTCACTGAGGGGAGAGGAGGGATTTTTGTGGAAAAAGAAAATGCTGAGGTGTCTAGCCTGAGTGCCTGAGAAGGTGAAGTAGTTCCACTAATAAAATCTTTGCACACTTAATCCTGTCTTGGTGTCTGCTTCCAGTTCCTGGACTAACACAGGCTTTTTGGAAGAAGGGCCCACATATTAGCTCAGTTTCTGGTATCTAACAGACGTTCAATAAATGAATAAATACAGAAGTGAGGGAATCGATCAATGAACATAGAGCAAAGTTCCAATAAAGACTTTCAAGGCAATAAAATGAACACAGAAATCACAAAACAAAACTTCTCTTCCTAATCTTGCCTGTAGAATCAACCTGCTTGCTTCCCCTGATTTATCCAAATCCTTCCTTTTTCAACCAGTTCCTCTGGCAAAAAACTGACATAGCCTTTGCAACCCTGTGTAGTGCTTCACTGATACTCCCCCATTCACTACTCAGTGCCCTGAAAAGCCCTTCACTAACAAATTAGTCTCCCAGTGGCCCTGAAAGAAGCCCTTGTTGTTAGATTGACAGACAGATGGTTTTTCCTACTTGACAGACAGACCAAGTTCACACACCACAACTCAGTCCAGGCATCTGTTGTGTTAAAGCCTCCGGAGAACCATGAGACTTTCTCCTATGTACTTAACCAACTATTTTGGCACCTTTATCTTATTTCAGAAGCCAAGCTAAATCTTCCACAGCAAGGAATTGCAGATTTGGTGGATTTATGTTCAGCATGTTAAGGTCCAGAAACTCATTATGTCACAGAAAGTCATTTTTTCAGTAAAACCACAAAAGCATAAACAAAAAAAAAAGAAACCAATGAGTCACATGGCAAGAAAGCATATAAAACAGCAGGAACCACACACACTCCAATCCCATTAGGAAAATAGGAGGTGATTTTAAAAAACCGGACAGCTTTAATGCACTCCTGTGGAATGGCTGCAGTTCTACCCTGAACTGTTGTTTCTGAAAATAAATTCACAGATTTCTGGCAAGCTAGGCCATATATATATATATATATCTATATATATATATGTATGCATGTATGTATATGTGTATATCTATGTATACATATATATGTATGTATATGTATGTATGTGTGTATATATGTATATATATGTGCATATGTGTGTGTGTGTGTGTATATATATATATATATATATATATATAGTCTAAACAGGCCCATCCAAATATCTAAAATATGATGCTTAGACTGTCATATTAATCAAGTCCAGGCCATTGCTTCAATCATTATGTGGCCTGGGAAGTTTCATGAGAAAAAACTACTCACTACACAGCTCTATACCATTCTGCTGGCCAAGGCCAGCATTCCTACCAAGCCCACATGGGCCATACACAATTGTCAGTGGACAAGCAAACATTTCCCAATTTGGAAAATCAATACAAAAACTTTTATGCTTTAAACATGGTTAATCATCATGCATCAAAACCATTTTTTAATTTATGTCATGTCATGACTGAGTTGTGTCCCTCCCAAAATTCATATGTTGAAATCCCAACCCCCCAGGACCTCAGAATCTGACTGTATTTAGAGATAAGGTCTTTAAGGAGGTAATAAAGTTAAAATGGTCATTTGGGTAAGCCCTAATTCAATATGACTGGTGTCCTGATAAGAAGAGAAAATTTGGACACAGACATGAACAAAGGGAAGACCATGAAAAGATGGCCATCTACAAGCCAAGGAGAGAGGCCTCAGAAGATACCAGTCCTGCTGACACCTTGATCTTGGACTGCAAGCCTCCAGGACTGTGAGACAACACATGTCTGTTGCTTAAGCCACAGCCTGTGGTACTTTGTTATTTCAGCCATAGCAACCTAATACATGCCACATTTCCTTTTACTAACTTTGCAACTCCAGCAGAATATCTCCCCGATTTTTGTAGGGTTGGATTACTGTGGTCTTCCCAGCACGTAAAATAATGCGTGGGACAGAACTGGCACTTGTAATGGTTAATTTTAGATATCAACTTGACTGGATTAAGAGATATCTAGATAACTGGTAAAGTGTTATTTCTGGGCATCACAATGAGGGTGTTTCCTGAGGAGACTGGCATATAAGTTGGTAGACTGAGTAGAAAAGATCTACCCTCAATATGGTGGGCACCATCCAATTGGCTGGGGGCCTGGATAGTACAAAAAGGCAGCTCTCACTATCTCTCTCTCCCTACCCTCCTGCCCACACCCACCCCCACCCTTGCCCAGGGCAGGGAAACCCTCTTTCTCCTGTCCTTTGATATAAGAACTTAGGTTATCCAGCCTTTAGACTCCAAGACTTGCAACAGCAGCAATTTTCCCATCCCCTGTCCCCACTTCAGTTTTACAGACCTTTGGCCTTGTACTAAGAGTTAAATGATTGGCTTCCCAGGTTCTGAGGCTTTGGAACTTGGATTGAGTCATGCCACCAGCTTCCTCAAGTCTCCAACTTGCAGAAAGCCTATCATGGGACTTTTGAGTCTCCATAATCACATGAGCTAAATTCCCCTAATAAATCCCTTCTTATATATCTATCTATATTTATATATTCTATTGGTTCTTTCTCTCTGGCTCTCCCTGACACAGCACTCAACAAATATCTTGAAAAAACGGATAAAAGAAACTTGAAGGTTTGCTATTAAGACTGGGAACAAGGCAAGAATGTCTCCTCTCACCACTCTTTTCAATATTATTCTGAAAGTCCTAGCTGATGCAATAAGGCAATAAATGGAAATGAAAGGCATATAGAATGAGAAAGAAGAAATAAAATGTTGTTGTGTGCAGATGACATAATTGTCTATGTAGAAAAATCTGAAAGAACTGACAAAAAAAAAAAAAAACTCCTGAAACTAATGAGCAATTATGGCAAGGTTGCTATACAAAAGTCAATCACTTTCCTATATACCAGCAATGAACAAGTGGAATTAAAAACAGTACATTTATATTAGCACACAAAAATATGAAATAATTAGGTACAAATCTAGCAAAATATGTACAAGATCTATATGAGTAGAACTACAAAACTCTGATGAAGACATCAAATAAGTAAATGGAGAGCTATTCCATGTTCATGGATAGAAAGACTCAATATTGTCAAAATATCAGTTACTTTTAACTAAGCTATAGATTCAAGGCAATCTCAATCAAAACCTCAGCAGATTATTTTGAAGATATTAACAATTCCACAATTGTGCTTAGTATTTACCCAAAGGATTTGAAACTTACGCTCATACAAAAACCTGCACATCGATGTGTATAACAGTTTTATTCCTAATTATCAAAACCTGGAAGCAACCAAGATGTCCTTCAGTGGGGGAATAGATACACAGTGGTATATCTAGACAATGAAATATTATTTGGTACTGATTCTAAAGTTTAGTCAAAGAGACAAAAGATCCAAAATAGCCAAAATAATATTGAAGAAGATCAAAGTTGGAGGAATGACACTACTCGGCTTCAAGAATTACAGTATTAAAGGGAAACTAAAACAAGTGAACTTGATGACTAAAGCTACATTAATCAAAACAGTGTGGTATGCTCCAAAAAAAAAAATAGATAAATCGAACAGAATAGAGAGCTCAGAAATAGACTTGCATAAATATAGTTACTGATTTATGGCAAAAAAAATGGAAACACAATGGAGAAAAGATATTTTCAAGAAATGGTTATAGAAAAACTGGACACCTGCATAAAAAAAATTTAGACACAGACATTACACCCTTCACAAAAACTAACTCAAATAGATCAAAGAAATATATATAAAAAGTAAAACTAAAACTCTCAGAAGATGAGATAAGAGAAAATTGAGATGACCTGAATTTGGCAGACTTTTTAGATATAACATGAAAGGAACAATCCATGAAAGAAAGGGTTAATAAGCTGGATTTCAGTAAAATTTAAATTTTCTGCTCTGTGAAAGACATCATCAAGAGATTAACAAGAGCCACAGACTGGGAGAAAAAATTTGCCAAAGACATGTCTCAGAAAGGACTAATATCCAAAATATACAAAGAACTCTTAAAACTCAACAATAAGAAAACCAACAACCTAATTTTTAAAATGGCCCAAAGACCTAACCAGGTACCTCACTGCAGAAGATATACAGATTGCAGATAAGCATATGAAAAAGCGTTACCCATCATTTGTTATCAGGGAAATGTAAATTAAAACAACAAAAAAATACCACAACACACCTATTAGAATGGCCTAAATCCAGAACACTGAGAACACCAAATGCTGGTGAGGATGTGAAGCAACAGAAACTCTCATTCATTACGAGGTGGGAATGCAAAATAGTACAGTCACTTTGGAAGACAGTTTAGAAGTTTCTTACAAAACTAAATATACTCTTATCATAAAATGCTGCAATTGTGCTTAGTGTTTACCCAAAGGAGTTGAAACTTATGCTCACACAAAAACCTGTACATAGATGTGTATAACAGTTTTATTCATAATTGCCAAAACCTGGAAGCAACTGAGATATCCTTCGGTGGGGGAATGGATACACTGCGGTATACCTAGACAATAAAATACTACTTGGTACTAAAAAGAAATGGGCTATCAAGCCTTGAAAAGAATAGAGGGAACTTTTATGCATATTATTACTTAGTGAAAGAAGCCAGTCTTAAAAGGCGACCCCCTGAATCATTCCAACTACATGACATTCTGGGAAAGACAAAACTATGGAGATGTAAAAAAGGCCAGTGGTTGTCAGGAATTAAAGGGAGAAGGAGGAATGAATACGCAGAACAGAGAGGATTTTTAGGGCAGAAAAATTTTATGTATAATTCCATAATGGTGGATATCTGTCATTATAAATTTGTCCAAACTCAAATAATGTACCCGGAGTGAGCCCTAAGGTGAATTATTGATTTTGTGTGGTAACGACTTGTCAACTTTTTCACAGTTGTAACATGTGTGCTGCTCTGGTAGGGAATGTTGACGATGGGGGAGGCTATGTATAGGGCGGGGGGTATATGGAAAATCTCTAATTTCTGCTCAATTTTGCTGTGAACCTAAAATAGCTCTACAGAAGAGTACATAGATAAATAAAAGAAAGGAGATTTACATAACATGTATCTAAAATATTATTTCTGAACTCCTTTTCCCCACCTATTCCACTCAAGTCAAATCCTGGTTATATTGTTGAAAAAATGGTTTAGGGAATCCAAACCACCAATCACTGCAATGTGCCGTATTCGCTTTTGCCCAGCAAATATATAGTCCAGTCAGATGTGTTCTCTAAACCTGCTTTATCTTGGATACAATTACCGGCAATGGACCCTGACTTGTCAGGCACAGGAAAAACCATCCTCTTTGCTTACTTTTGGTGTGGCCAATTCGCCATATGAAGAATCACCTCCGACTTCAAAGATGAATGACTTCACAGGACCCTAGGAATTCTATTTTATACTCACCCAAAATGCCAGCCTGTCTATCAGTCAAGGGAGCTTTCACCAAGGGCCACCTCCATCACTGCCTCATACCTACAGCAGCCTCCAATTCAACTTAACAAGTATTCATTGTTTAGCAATACACCTGCAAAAAGAAGTAGAAGAAAGAATATAGAAAGCATGAGTCCAGCCCTCAGCCCATGATATGGCTAGGAGCCAAGGCTAAACTGGAAGAAGAAAGCATGGTAACCCAGAGACGACAGGGAACCTGGATTGCAATCAGAAGCCCAAATGACCTTGGGCAACTCCTCTCCCCTCTGAAGCCTCAGCTCCCTCATCTGCAAAATTGGGAAGTCAAGCAAGACCTTCCAGAAGTTCTCTTTCCATCTGTCAGGGCATGGATTTGTGACAACTAAGACAGTCTTCCTTATTTGACTGCAAGGATGAGAGACTCAAGCAAGTTACTTCAAGAAAGAAGGTGAGTGAAGAAAGTTATCATCAGCTACACGAGGACTGGACATTAACCTGGAAAGCCTAGGAACAAACAGCTCTGGGGGCTAGCCTCTCCCTCACCCCCTCTTTCCTCCATTGCACCTCCGATTCTCTCTGGGATCCACACAGTTCTTTCCTCTCTGCCAATGTATTCATGTTTTCTCCTCCCTCATAATTTCTTTTTACATGTGGCTTCAGCCATGATTGTGCACTGACCTTGCTTCAGCAGATCACTGGTAAATCTGCCCCTCTTTTTACACCAGATTACAATCCTAATCCAGTGTGGCCTGGTGATACTCATATCAGACCACACCCCCGGGGCAATAAGATAGGGCTGAGGCACAGGGCACCCAGCACAAAGTGTGGCAGCTGGGACAGCAGAGGTGATGGCCAGGCAGCCCCCAGTAGAAGGGGGTGTGCATGGCTACGAATTCAAATGTCAAAGCTCACAGTATATGAGACAGTGAACAACTGCCTAACAAAGTCCCCTGTCCAGAACACAGGCTGGATTGTCTCATGACCAGTGGTGCTTTGTCTTCTCCACCCCACTTCCTGCCTCCACATTTAGACTGTCCCAGAAAGTACCTGACTTAAACCTTCTGGGGATGGGAACAGAAATTACAATAGGTCCCACTTCCATAAATAATCCTACGGGTGGTTCATGCCTCTAGACACAGAGTATTGGGATCAGGTAGAAAGACCTTTGGATTAAAGGTGAGTTCTGGGCCATTGGTGAAAACCCAGTTAACCTTTCTGGGCCTTGATTTCTCTTTTGTAAAATTAGAATAATATCTTCCTTACATCCTTTTCCTTACATCCTTTTTATAATGAGAAAAAAAAAGGAGAGAATGGAACAAAAATTGCTAATGAAAGCATAAAGTTCTAAGAATATTTAAATAAATACTAATTCTAATTAAATCAGAGTACACAGTCCATACTTAGGCATAGGAAAAAAAGAAAGACTAGAAGGAAATATACCCAATCAATTATCTCTGGCAGATAATGGTAGTTATCTCTGAATGATAACATGTGGGTGATTTTCATTTCCTCCTTTCTTCCTTCCATATTTTTCAAATTTTTAAATAAACATAGTAGTGTGTTAAGCAGAAAAAAAATAGTCTAAAAGAAAAATGTGTGGGTCAGTGAGATCCCACTGTCCCCCTGGGTTACACTGGTTGCCTTCTGGACATTTTATTGCTCTGTTTTTAAGTACTATACTTAGAAGCCGGGTAAAAGAAATAAAAGAAGGTCAGCTTCAAACTAATCAATTTCTGTTGCATGTTAGCACTCCTTTGAAAGGATTTGATAGAAAGAGACGGCTAAAACCTCGTGGCTGGAATGAGGCTTAGACGATGCGTTTGCATTTCAACTATTCAGGCTGCCTTCACTCCCTGCTACTACGATTTAACTCTGCCATGCCGTTTCATCTCATTTGGGAACTGCGTATGAGGTTGTAGTGAAAATTACTTAAAAGAAAAAGATGTTCATAGATTCTCAGGTAGAGAGGTACAATGTAGAAGTTTTGTGCATATGTGATTGATAAAGTGGTATTGCATACCCAGAATCAATATATCAGCAATGGATCAGCTGTTGACCATAACAGTAATAAAAACATATACTTTCATGGTAACAAAACATATACTTTTATCATTGAACTAAAAACTTGAGTCCCTACAATGTGCTAAACAGAATATAATGATGACAAAGACAGACTCAATCCCCCAGCACCTAAAACAATGTCTGAATATATAGAGGCTCCCAGTCAACCATCGCTGAATGACTGTACGAGCCTCTTGCCCCTGAATGACTGTCCCCATAAATGTGGCCAGCACTGTCCCTGAAGGGATTAGAACCCCCAGTCACCCTAAGGAAAAGAGGTAGATCATCAGGGGTAAGCCAGCTGTGTATTCCTTTCACCAACACCACTACCCCCAAAATAAGGAGGAAGCTTTATTTATCCCTTCGGAATCAAATTAAAATCAAAGATAAACAAAAGGAATAATGTCTCAAAAGCTAAACAGAGCATCACAGGCAGATTATTAGACGATACTAAGGAAAACTGTTAATTTTATGAAGGGGGGAGTGATCATGTTGTGTTGCACTTTTCAAAGTTTTTATATATTGAAGCACAGAAGAATGAAATAACACGAAGCCTGGTATTGTTTCTGAAGAATCTGGGAAGGAGGGTGGGTAACGGGAAAATTAGGGACCTAGGACATGAGAGCTGTGGGATCAGCGAGACTGGCCACATGTTGGTTATGAAGAAGGCTGGGTGATAGGGACAGGCAGGAATATCAGTGGTTTCCACACTTGTCTGTGCATTAAAACCAGTCAGGGAGTTTCAGAGACACTGACACTTGTGTTCCACCCACGAAGACAGTGATTTAAATGGTCTGGGAAAGCATCTCGGCTTTGAAATTTTTAAAAGATCCCCAAGTGATCCTAGTAGGCAGGAAACACTATTTTCTATACTTCTGAGATTTAATAAATTACAAAACAAAAATGTCTTTTAATGCAACAGGAATGAAATGGTAGTTAAGTGTAAGAGGAGGGGCAAAGGGCAGCCCCTGCCTCCCACGTTGTCTGAGGATGAAGGGCTCCCTGGTCTCCCTCTAAGTCCTTCGGTCCCAGCCTCCTCTGCCAGCAGCTGTCTCCCCATCTCTTGGTTTCTGACTTGGGGTGCAGTCCACATTTGATGGCACAACCACATCAACCCACTATCTCCAACAAATGGCACCACCCTCAAGCCCATAGAAGGACCCCTTGATTATAGCTATTCCCCATGACTCTTCCAGTGAGCCTGGACTCCACAATGAAGCCATCTTTCTTCCCTCCCTCTTCTACTTTACCACCCACACCCCATTCTCACTCCTCCTCTTTCTTTTGTGACAGTGAATTATCCACTTTTGCCTCCCACTAGGAAGGTGAGGCCAGGGCTTCCTAACAGCCTCATGATTGAGTTTAATCATCCTTGGATGGAAGGATTTTTTTTTTACTGACTCATTTCCAGCAGGACCTGCAAACCCCTCTCACCTGGTTTTCCATAGACTCCCACAGGCAGGCCCATCTTACAGGATAATGCTTTATTTTAACCAGAATGTCTCAATAATAGGTTCCATATTCTCAGCTGCGCTCACGGTGGGGCTGTGATTTTCCTTCATGAAAATGCTATTATTATAGAACGACAGGGTCTCCATCCTCCCAACAATAGTTCTCTATTATTTGTGGAGAAATGGTGCTTTGGAGAGGGATTTGTGTGGTTCTCTCAAGTGAGCCAAGCATGGCTGACAAACAAAGCCCTACAAACTGTAATTTCAGCAAGCCCCCCTGACACTCACCGAACACCTAGCTGTGGCCAGAGGTCCACTGCAAAAGACCCCCGAAGTGGAAGAGAAGACCTGGTAGATAGAACCCTGACTACACCTGTGGCTCCTTTATTCTTCTAAGCAACCCATGAGGCCATCTGGACCCTCAAGAAGCGAAGGGAAACAACAGGTATTAGGGACTCACTGTGTGCAGCTGCTCTAGACACTCTATAGCTGAGGCTGCACAGAAGCAAGGACTAAAAGCACAGGAAGCAGGTAGAGTTGGGTGTGCAATAGGGTGTGGTGGGGACTGCAGCCCATGCACTATAGAAAGAAGGCAACCACTACATAGTTTCAGACCATTGTTTGATGTGGAAATACTGATTCAGTGTAGCTACGTCTATTTTTTTCCAGAGGAGCTGGACACCTGGAATCTCAAGGGAAATCTCTCCATTTTTAAAAATCATGGTAAATAATTCTATTTACGGTGGCAAACAGTGCACGCCCAAACCCCTGCTCTCTGATCTCCTTCCTCAGCGTGCTCTGTTTCTCTCTGCTCCTTCCCTGAACATCCACACCCTCTAGCCCTCCCTGCCTTTGCCTTGCTGCCTGCCCTGCCCGTCCCCAGCCCGGAGCACCCCACGCAGACCTGTCTCTCCTGCTGAACTGAAAACACCCTCAGCACATCTGCCTGGGGGGAATCACCATGCTGGATGGCCTTGGCATCCTCAGGACCTTCTTGTGCCTGGCACACAGGCGGTGAAGGTGTGTGTGCTAAATGTGGGAACAGACGAATAGCATTTCCTTCACTCCTCACCCCACCCCAGGCTTCTCATCCCCATCATACAGAGGAGGGAACTCAGGCTCAGCCAGGACGAGGGACCAGTCCCAAATCCCACAGCTGCTGGGAGGCTGAGCTAGAGGTCCAGCCCGCAGCCGCCCGTCTAGCCCCAAGCCTCTGCTCTTTGTGCTGCCTCCTCGTGTGTCATTCTTCTCCTCCCAGTCTTCAGGAGCCCTGACCCATGTGTAAGCATTTTGTACCTACGGGAAACCACTGTCCCAGCTTGAGGTAGGAACAAACAGCATATTAAAAAGCGTGTAAAAATTCTCTGTCCACTTTTCATCCCAACGTGTCACCAGACCACTCGCTGACTTATTTACTGTTATGGACTGCGTCTCCTTGCTGGGTCAAGGCCTCAAGTGGGTCAGCAAATCTATATATTTTAAATGCCCATAAAATATCCAGCAGCAAGTACATGTTAACTGGAGTCCTCTGCCCTCCACTTAAGAGTTTTCAAGCCACACAAAACATCTATTCTGCCTTTGACCTTTTCATTATTTAAAACTATCACCAAAACACTGACCTAAAAAAAAAAAAAAAAAAAAACCAGAGCAGCTTGTTCACATTATCCCTGGACAATCCTGCGCACGCTGGAGCTCCTGCCTTCCTCTGAGATGCTCTTGGGCCCTGCAGGGCAGACGTGGGGCTTGACTCAAACCCTTCCCTGGCAACAGACACATCCCTTCTCCCAGGAAACTGACCCGCCAGATTCAGCTCTAGCCTGGGCACCAGCCCCCAAATCATGCCAAAGCGAAAGCACGGGGTCCCTCACGCCCTGTCTGCCATCGGCCAGGCGTTCCGGGCCGCTGGCGGCTGCGCAAATCCGAGTGCCTGGCCTGCCACCTTGTGGACACCACGAGTAAAACAGCCGGTGGGCTGGCTCCGGTGCCCACTGTGCACCTGAGAGAAGGGCGGCGAGCGGCGCCGATGCAGGTGAGAAGCAGATCCATCGGGCAAAATCACACAGCCCGTGAGGACGATCTGGGGAGCATTTTTTTCTCCGTATAACCAAGAATTTTTATGTCAAGGGTGATGCAAGTTTTAAATGCCCCAAATCCGAACCACAGACTCACCTTTAACTTTGGGGTTAACTCTAGTACTAGTTAACTAAGAGGTTTTTGTCTGTTTTGTTGTTTTGAGAGGAAGTTTCACTCTTGTCGCCCAGGCCGAGTGCAATGGCGCAATCTCGGCTCACTTCAACCTCCACTTCCCGGGTTCAAGCGACTTTCCTGCCTCAGCCTCCCTAATAGGTGGTATTACAGGGGCCCGCCACCACGCCCAGCTAATTTTTGTATTTTTAGTAGAGACGGGGTTTCACTATGTTGGCCAGGCTGAACTCCCGACCTCCAGTGATCCGCCTGCCTCGGCCTCCCAAAGTGCTGGGATTACAGGCGTGAGCCACCACGCCTGGCCAAGAGTTTCTTAAACTATGAACAGTGTCAGAATGTCCCAGGGAGGTTTTGAAAATGTCAATGCCCTGACTCCCTGCACTGTTTACTCAGAATCGAGGTGCCACATCTTTATTTTTAAAAATTAATCTACCTTTATTGTAATTTTTAAAAATAACATGAAAGTTACCCTCTTAACTATTTTCAAGCATACAGTTCAGTAGTGTTAAGTATACTCACACCATCATGAAAGAGATCTCCAGTACTTTTTCTTCCTGCAAAACTGAAATGTATCTTTTTGAAAGAAAGAAAAAGGAAAGAAGAAAGAAAGAAAGAGTGAAAGAAAGAAAAAAGAATGAAAGAGAGAAGAAAGAGGAAGAGAAAGAGGGAGAGAGAACGGGATTCTTGTTCTATTGCCCAGGCTAGACTGCAGTCTAAAAATGGGTATTAAAAACCTCTTTTCTGCCAATAATTGTGCTTAACAATGGAGACAGGAAGGAATAGGGGATGAAAATAACAAATAAGCAGCCAACCAATATTTTCTTTAAACCTGTGAAATGGTATGCGATTGCTGAGGAGTGATTTACTTCCAATTATGTGGTCACTTTAAAAATAAGTGTAATGTAATACTGAGAAAAATGTATGTTTTGTGGATTTGGGGTAGAAAGTTCTGTAAATATTTGTTAAGTTTACTTGTTCCAGGTCTGAGTTCAAGTCCTGGATATCCTTGTTAATTTTCTATCTCGTTGATCTGTCTAATATTGACAGTGTGATGTTAAAGTCTCCCACTATTATTGTGTGGGAGTCTAAGTCTCTTTGTAAGTCATTAAGAACTTGCCCTATGTATCTGGGTGCTCCTGTAATGGGTGCATATATATTTAGGATATTTAGCTCTTCTTGTTGCATTGATCCTTTCACCACCATGTAATGTCCCTCTTTGTTTCTTATGTTCTTTGTTGTTTTAAAGTCTGTTTTATCAGAGACGAAAATTGCAGCTTCTGGTAATGCTAGCTGGCTGTTTTGCCCAT